>JAQZBX010106778.1:0-10716 GCA_029593785.1 Cabassous unicinctus
CTTTAATGCTGTGCAAATGCAATGGTTTCTTCAGTTTTCAAAACTAAGCAATATACTCATTCCAATGGCACCTATGCCCTTGTTTTCACTTACAACTAATATCAAAACACTGTCTTTACTATGGAAATGCTGCTGTGTCTTCACTTTTGAAATCTAAGTAAGATTATTGTTTCTTGCGCTGCTATACACGGGTATTCACTTACAATCAACTTGAAATGACTGCTTTTCCCTAATGTTGCTGAAATATAGGGAGAACTTTGGTTTAGAAGACAGAGAAAGAAACATGTTTCATTGGCTGCTTTGCATGTGTATACACTTACAATCAACTTCAAGACACTGCTTTCACCTAACTCTCTGTGAATGCATTAGATAATTCAAATTTGAAAAGTTAGGGTTAGGGTTACGGTTAAAGTTTTGGTTAGAATAAGGGTTAATGTTAGGGTAAGAGTTAGGGTTTGGCTTAGTGTTGGGATAGGGTAATAGTTATGGTTAGTAATAGGGTTAAGGTTTCTTTTACATTATCGTATGTGTTAGGGTTATATTAGGGTTAGGGATAGGGTTAGCTTTAGGGTTATGTTTAGTGTTACGGTTAGGGTTATTTTAGGATTAGGGTTAGGGTTAGGCTTATGGTTAGGATTCATTTAGGATTATGGTTAGGGTTAGGTTTAGGGTTAGGGTTAGTATAAGATTTACTGTTAGTGTTAGGGTAAGGGTTAGTGTTAGGTTTAGGGTTAGGTTTAGTATTAGGATAAAGGTTACTGTAAGGGTTTGGTGTAAGGTTAATGTTAGTGATAGTGTTAGGGTTTGGTTAGGGTTTGGGTTAGTTTTTAGGGTTAAGGTTAAGGTTAGTGTTATGGTTAGATTTAGGTTAGGGTTAGGATGATTTTTAGGGTACAGGTAAGGAAAGGGTTACGTTTAAGATTAGGGTTAGGGTAATGGTTATGTTAGGGTTAGTGTTAGTGTTTAGTTTAGGGTTAGGGAATCTGTTAGTGTCAGGGTCAGCATCATGTTTAGGGTAAGTGTTAAAGTTAGGCTTAGGTTTAGGGCTAGGTTTGGGTTAGGTTAAGGTTAGGGTTAATGTTAAAATTAGTGTTAGGTTTAGGGTTAGTGTTGGGGTTAGATTAGGTTTAGGGTTAGGTTAGGTTTAGGGTTAAGGTTAGTGTTAGGGTTAATTTAGGAATAGGTTAGTATTAGGGTGTGGTTTTTATTAGGATTAGGGTTTGGGTTTGGTTTAGGTTAGGGTTAAGATTAGTGTTAGAGATAGACTTTGGGTTAGGGTTAATGTTAGGGTTAGGTTACTGTTAGTGTTTAGTTTTAGCATTAGGGTTAGGGTTAGGCTAAGGGTTAGGTAAGGGTTAGGCTTTAGGGTTAAGTTTTGTGTTAGGGTTAGAATTAGGGTTATGGTTATGGTTAGTGTTATGTTTAGGTTTAGATTTAGGTTTAGGGTTAAAGTAAATATTAGGGTTAGTGTTAGGGTTAGAGTTAGGGTTAGAGTTAGGGTTTGGTATAGGGATAGGGTTAGGGTTAAGTTTACAGTTACGGTTAGGTTTTGTTTGACTGTTATGCACTTGCTTTCACTCATATGTCAACACACGGCTTTTACCTAATGCTAAGCCAATGCAGTGGTATTTTCACTTTAAAAACATAAATAAGATTTCTCTCTTATTAGATGTTATGCATGTGTTTTCACTCAAAATCATCTTAAAATCACTGGTTTTAACTAACACGCTGTGAATGCAGTAGTTAATTCAACTTTGAATGTTAAGTAAGATACATGATTTTTTGGCTGCTATGCACTTTCTTTCAATGATTATCAATGTAAATACACTGCTTTTACCTAATGTTATGCCAAAACACGTCTTTCTCCAGTTTTCAAATCTAAGCAATATACTCATTACCTTGGCAGCTATGCCCTTGTTTTCACTTGCCATGAATGTCAAAACATGGCTATCACTATGCCAATGCTGCAGTGTTTTCACTCTTGAAATCTAAGAAAGATTCTTGTTTCTAACACTACTATGCACATCTTTTCACTTAAAAAAACTTGAAAACACTGATTTTCCCTAAAGACGGGTAAATGCAGTTAGTTCTTTGGTTTATAAAACCAAAAATGTAACTTGTTTCATTTGCTACTTTGCATGTGTATTCACTTACATTCAAATTCAAGACCCTGGTTTAACCTAACTCTCTGTGAATGCAGGAGTTACTTCAAGTATGAAAGGTAAGTAAGATCGTAGTTTGTTTTGCTACTATGCATTTGATTTCACTCACATGTCATCACACGGCTTTTACTTAATGTTAAGCCCCTGCAGTGAGTTCTTCACTTTAAAAACCGAAATCTGATTTTTTATTTATTTGCTGCTATGCATGTGTTTTCACTTAAAATCATCTTCAAAACACTGCTTTTACATAACACGCTGTGAATGCAGAAGTATATTTAGCTTTTAAAGTTAAGTAAGAATGTTGTTTGTTTTGCTGCTATGTGCTTGCTTTCACTCATTATCATTGTAAAAACACTGTTTTTCCCTAATGCTATGCCAAAAGACTGGTTTCATCAGGTCACAAACCTAAGCAATATACTCATTACATTGGCAGCTAAGCTCTTGTTTTCACTTACACGAATGTAAAAACATGTCTTTTACTATACCATGTCTACAGTTTCTTCACTTTTGAAACCTTAGTAAGATTCTTGTTTCTTACGCTGCTATGCCCGGGTTTTCACTTGCAATCAACTTGAAATCCCTGCTTTTCCCTAATATTGCCTAAATATAGTGAGATATTTGGTTTAGAAAATGAAGAAAGAAACATATTTCATTGGCTGCTTTGCATGTGTACTCACTTACAATCAACTTCAAGATACTGGTTTCACCTAAGTCTCTTTGAATGCATAAGATATTTCAAATTTGAAAAGTAAGGGTAATGGTTAAGTTTAATGTTTGGGTAAGGGTTAGGTTGGGTTTGGGTTAGTGTTAGGATTGGGTTAGAGTTAGTGTATGTGTTAGGGTTAGTGTTAGGATAAGGGTTATGGTTAGTTTAAGTGTTAGGGTTAGGGTTAGTGTTAGGGTAAGTGTTAGGGTTTGGTTTAGGTTTGGGTTAGTGTTAGGGTTACAGTAAGTGTTGGGTCAAGTTTTGAGTCACATTACGGTTGAAGTTAGGCTTAGGGTAGGGTTTGATTAGGGATAGGGTTAGTTTTAGTTTTAGGGTTAGGTTTAGGGTTAGCATTAGAGTAAGCGTTAGGGTTAAGATTAGGGTTAGGCTTAGGGTTAGGATTGGGTTAGGGTTTGGGTTAGGGTTAGGGTTAGTGTAAGTGTTAGAGTTAGTGTTAGTGGTAGTGTTAGGGTTAGGGTTAGGGTTAGCATTAGGATAAGGGTTAGGTTTAAGGTTAGTTTAAGGGTTTGAGATAGAGTTAGGGATAGGGTTAGATTAGGGTTAGGGTTATATTTTAGGATTAACATAAGGGATACTGTTAGGGTTAGGTAAGGGTTAGGGTTAGGGTTAGCATTAGGGTTAATTTTAGGGTTAGATTAGGGTTAGGTTATGGTTAGGATTAAGGATAGAGTTAGGTTTAGGGCTAGGGTTAGGTTAGGATTAGTGTTCGGGTTGGGGTTAGAGTTTATGTTAGGTTTGGTTTAGGTTCAGGTTTAAGGTTAGGGTTTAGGTTTGTGTAAGATTAAGGTTAGGGTTACGATTAGGGTTAGATTAGGATTAGGGTTAGACTTAGTGTTAGGGATATGGTTAGTGTAAGGTTTAAGGTTATGTTTAGGATTAGGGATAGTGTTAAGGAAAGGGTGAGATTAAAATTAAGGCTAGTTTTTAGGGTTAGGATAATGTTATGTTTAGTTTAGTGTTAAGGTTAGGTTTAGGTTTAGGGTTAGGTTCAGCTTACGGTTAGGGTTGGGGTTAGGGTTAACGTTAGGTTCAGTGTCAGGGTAAGGGTTAGGGTTAGGTTTAGAGTTAGGGTTAGGTTTAGGTTAGGGTTAGTTTTAGGGTTTAAGGTTAGTTTTAGGGTTAGATTTAAGTTTAGGGTTTCGGTTAGATTAGGGTTAGGGTTAGGGTTAGGGTGAGGGATACGGTTAGGGTTAGGTTTAAGGTTTGTGTGAGATTAGGATTATGTGTAGGGTTAGGATTAGTGTTAGATTAGGCTTAGGTTTAGGTTTAATGTTAGTGTGATGGTTTGGGTAAGGGTTAGGGCTATGGTTATGCTTAGGGTTAGTGTTAGTGTTAGGATTACATTAGGGTTTGGGTTTGTTTTTAGGGTTAGGTTAAGATTAGGTTTAGGGTTAATCTCCAGTTAAGATTATGGTTAGGGCTAGGGTTAGGGTTGGGGTTATGTTAGGGTTAGGTTAGAGTTATGGTTAGGGTTAGTGTTAGGGCTGGGTTTGGGTAAGGTTAGGGTTAATGTTAGGCTTAGTGTTAGGGTCAGGGACATGGTAAGTGTCAGGGTTAGGTTTAGGGATAGGTTAGGAAATGGGTTGGGACCAGGGTTTCAATTAGGTTAAGGTTAGTGTTAGGGTTAGTGTTAAGATCAGGTAAAGGTTAGGTTTTAGGGTTAGGGTAAGTGTTAATGTTAGGGTTAGGTTTAGGTAAGGTTTAGCGTTTAGGCTTAGGGTTTGGGTTAGTGTTAGAATTACGGTTTGGGTTAGGTTCAGGCTTAGGTTTAACGTTAGGTTTAGAGTTAGGATTAGGGTTTCTTTGGCTTGTATGCACTTGTTTCACTCACAGGTCAACACACGGCTTTTTCCTAATGCTAAGCCAATTCAGTGGTTTCTTCACTTTTCAAACCTAAAAAGGATTTCTGTTTTATTAGCCGCTATGCATGTGTTTTCACTTAAAATCATCTTCATATCACTGGTTATTCCTAACACGCTGTGAATGCAGGAGTTAATTCAACTTTGAAAGTTAAGTAAGTTACTTGTTTTTTTGGCTGCTATGCACTTTTTTTTCACTCATTACCAATGTAATTACACTGCTTTCACCAAGTATTATGAGAAAGCACTGGTTTTTTCAGTTTTCAAAACTAAGCAATATACTCATTACCTTGGCAGGTATGCCCTTGTTTTCACTTTCAATGAATGTCAAAACACGGCTTTCACTATGCCAAAGCTGCCGTTTCTTTACTTTTGAAATCTAAGTTGGATTCTTTTTTCTTACACTGAAATGCACATCTTTTCACTTAAAAACAACTTGAAAACCCTGATTTTCCCTAATTGTGTGTAAATGCAGTTAGTTCTTTTGTTTAGAAAACCAAAAAAGAAAGTTGTTTATTTGGCTGTTTGTATGTGTGTTCACGTACAATCAACTTAAAACCTAACTGTCTGTGAAAACAGGAGATATTTCAACTTTGAAAGGTAAGTAAGAGTCTTGTTTGTTTGGCTGATATACACTTGTTTTCACTCACATGTCAACACACCATATTTACTTAATATTAAGGCAATGCAGAGGTTCTTCTCTTTATAATCCTTAAAACGATTTGTGCTTTATTTGCTGCTATGCATGGGTTTTCACTTACAATGAACTTCAAGACACTGGTTAAACCTAACTCTCTGTGAATGCAGGAATTACTTCAAGTTTGAAAGTTAAGTAAGAATGTCGTTTGTTTCGCTGCTATGCACTTGCTTTCACTCATTATCAATATAAAAACACTGTTTTTCCCCAATGCTATGCCAAAGAACTGGTTTCTTCAGTTTTCAAAACTAAGCAATATACTCATTACATTAGCAGCTATGCCCTTGTTTTAACTTAGAACAAATGTCTAAACAAGGCTTTTACATTACCAATGCTGCAGTTTCTTCACATTTGAAATCTAAATAAGATTCTTGTTTCTTACGCTCCTATGCTCTGGTTTCCACTTACAATCAACTTGAAATCACTGCATTTCCCTAAAGCTGGATGAATGTAGTCAGTGTGTTGGCTTAGAAAACGAAAAAAGAAAGATGTTTCATTGGCTGCTTTGCATGTGTATTCACTTAAAATCAAATTCAATACAGTGGTTTCACCTAACTCTGAATGCATTACATACTTCAAATTTGAAATGTTAGGTTTACGGTTAGTTTGTGTTAGGGTTTTGGTTAGATTTAGTGTTAGGGTTTGGGTTAGTGTAACGTTAGTTTTTGGGTTAGTGTTAATAATGGTGTTAGAGTAAAGGTTATGTTTAGGGTTAAGGTTAGGGTTAGGGTTTGGTTTAGAGTTGGTTTATGATTAGGGTTAGGGTTAGGGTTAAGGTTTGTGTTATATTAGGGTTAGTGTTAAGGTTAGGATTACGGTTAGATTAGGGTTACTGAAAGTGTTATTGTTAGGGTTAGCGTTTGGGTAAGTTTTAGGTTTATGGTTAGGGTTAGGGTTACTGTTAGTGTAAGGGATAGATTAGGATTAGGGTTAAGTTTTTGGGTTAAGTTTTGGTTTAGGTTACAGTTAGGTTACGGTTAGGGGTAGGTTTGGGTTAAGTTAGGGTTAGGGAGAGGGTTAGTGTTAGGTTAGGGTTGGATTTAGGGTTAGGGTTAAGGTCAGGGTCAATCTCAGGGTTAGGTTTAGTGTTAGGGTTAGAGTTAGGGTTAGGTTTGGGTTAGGCTTTGTGTTAAGGCTACAGTTAGGTTTAGGTTTAGGTTTAGGGTTATGGTTAGATTAGGGCTAGGTTAGGGTTATGTTTAGGGTTAGGTTTATGGTTAAGGTTTGTTTTTAATTGGGCTTAAGTTTAGGGCTAGGATTAGGGTTAGATTAGGGTTAGGATTAGGGTTAGTGTTAGGGTTGGGGTTAGGGAAAGGTTTATGGTCATTGTTAGGTTTAAGGTTAGTCTTAGAGTTAGGGTTAAATTAGGGTTAGGGTTAGTTTTTAGGGTTAGGTTTATGGTTAGGTTTATGGTTAATGTTAGGTTTAGCGTTAGATTAGGATTAGAGCTAGTTTTTATGTTTAGGGTTTGTGTTAGTGTTAGGCTTAGGTTAACGTTAGGTTTAGGGTTTGGGTTAGGGAAGATTTAGGGTTAGGGTTAGGTTAGGGTTAGGTTAGGATTAGGTTAGGATTAGGATTTAGGGTTAGGTTTTGTGTTAGTGTTAGGGTTAGGTTTATGTATGGTTTAGGGTTTAGGTTTAGGATTTTGTTAAGGTTAGAATTAGGGTTAGGGTTAGGTTCAGCATTTGGGTAGGGTTGGGGTTAGGGTTATGTTTTGTTTGGCTTGTATGTACTTGTTTTCACTCATATGTCAACACATGGCTTTTACCTAATTCTAAGTCAATGCAGTGGTTTCTTCACTTTACAAACCTAAATAAGATTTCTGTTTTCTTAGCTGCTATCCATGTGTTTTCATTTAAAATCATTTTCATATCACTGGTTTTACCCAATAGGCTGTGAATTCAGTAGTTAATTCAACTTTGAAAGTTAAGTAACATACTTGATTTTTTGCTGCTACCCGCTGTCTCTCACTCACTATCGATGTAAATACAGTTTTCCCTAATATTACGAGAAAGCACTCTTTCTTCAATTTTCAAAACTAAGCAATATATTCATTACCTTTCTTACCTATGCCTTTGATTTCACTTAAAACTAATGTCAAAACTCGGCTTTCAGTCTGCAAATCCTGCAGTTTCTTCACTTTTGAAATCTCATTTTGATACTTCTTTCTTACACTGCTATGAACATCTTTTCACTTAAAATTAACTTGATTTTCACCCTAATGGTGTGTAAATGCAGTTTGTTGTTTTGTTTAGAAAACGGAAAAAGAAAGTTTTTTTATTGGATGTTTTGCATGTGTGTTCACTTACAATCAACCTCAAGACAGTGCTAAACTTTACTCTCTGTGAATGCAGGAGTTACTACAAATTAAAAGGTAAATAAGATTCTTGATTGTTTGGCTGCTATTCACTTGCTTTCACTCACATGTCAACACAAGGGTTTTAACCAATTTTTAAGCCAATGCCGTGGTTTCTTCACTTTACATCCCCAAATAAGTTTTGTGTTTTGTTTGCTGCTATGCATGTGTTTTCACTTAAAATGATTTTCAAAACGTGTCTTTTCCCTAATACGCTGTGAATGCAGGAGTTAATTCAGCTTTAAAATTTAAGTAAGAAATTTGTTTGTCTGCTATGTGCTTTCTTTCACTCATTATCAATATAAATACAATGCTTTTACATAATATTATGCCAAAGCACTGATTTATTCTGTTTTCAAACTAAGCAATATACTCATTACCTTGGCAGCTATGCCCTTGTTTTCATTTACAACGAATGTCAAAACACGGATTTCACTATGCCAATGCTACAGTTACTTCACTTTTGACATCTAAGTAAGATTCTTGTTTCTTACACAGTTATGCACATCTTTTCACTTAAAAACAACTTGAGAACACTGATTTTCCCTAATGTTGTGTGTAACCATTGGCAATTTGATGTAATTATGAATTCCAAAAATATAATTGTATCATGCTTGTAAACTGATCTGGTAATCTGGGCATGATTGAATTATGATTAGCGCGTTGACTGGGTCACGTCTGTCAGTAGGGCATTGAGCCCCACCCCTTGGTGGGTGGGGAATTGAATATTAAAGGCAAGGGAAAGAACAGACTTAAAGCACTCTTTTGAGAAGCAGTTTTGATGTTGGGAAGAAGGCCCCAGGAGAAGAGAAGCAAGCCATACTCCTGATCATCTGCAGCTGAACTTGTGTAGGAAACAGGAGCTAAGCCCAGAGGGAAATGCAGCCCCAGGAAGAGAGGAACCCCAGAAGCCTGAAGCGTGGCAAATGCCAGCAGCTGTCTTGCTCTAAGATGTGGCAATGGACTGTGGTTAGAGAAGAAACATAATGCTTTATGGCCTGGTATCTGTGGATTTCTACCTCAAATATATACCCTTTGTAAAGACCAAACCAATTTTGGTATTTCACATTAGCACCACTTTGGCTGACTAATACAGAATTTGGTACTGAGGAATGGGGAAGTTCTTTTGTAATTACAAAATGTTGGAATGATTTTATAAATGTGTAAGGGGTATTTTTTGGAGAAATTGTGAAATGCTTGATGGAAAAGGCGTAGAATCAGTTTGAAGAGACTGTTGATAGTAAAATTGATGCTAAAGAGACTTTCTATGATGCCTTAGAAGTAAATGATGAAACTATTATTGGAAACTGGTGGAAAGATGATCCATATTTTAAAGTTGCAGAGTACTTAGCAAGATTAACTCCAGGTGTTATATGGAAGACAGAATTTGAAAATGGCGAACCAGAGCATATAGCTGAAGAACTTTCCAAGGTAAATTGGAAAATGTGGCTCGGCTTCTCCTTGCAGCTTATAGCAAAATACTAGATGAGCAAAATACACAAAGGACTGAACTTTTGGGTGCAATGAAAACAGAAACTGATTCTGGAAATTCCATGTTTCTGGAAATCAAATTCCCAGATGAAAATGCCATATTTGAAGACTCTACTAAACTTGGAACTTGTAAATCAGATTTGAAGGTACAGTTATCTGGGAAAGACTTGTGGAAAGTCTTACTGTCTGATGGTTTGGACACCTGCTTCCTGGATGCTAAACCAACAAAGTTTTTGAGAGAGCTGTATGAGCAAAACCACTGTCAGCTTGGATATAAGAGGACATGGAAAAGAGCGATGGAAGGAGAATCAGCTTTAAGAAGAAAACCATGTAAGCAAAGATCTGAACTTAAGACATCTCCTTTGGCCAAGAGAGGAGACCCACACATATGTACAGAGAGGGTGAGTTTTCCCCACCAGCTGAAGAGGGTGGATGTCCCCACCCTATGTTCTGGGGGAGTTTTGCCATCCCAGTGTGCAGACAGGGTGGAGCACATTCCTCAATATTTAGGGCAGTTAAGTTCAACACCCTATAGGTCTGAGAGGGGTGTACCTGTCCCCGATGGATTAGAGGAGGCCAGGTGGTCAACCCATTTCTCAGAGAGGGTTGAACCTGCATGCTAAGTGTTAGGGATGGCCAGGTGGTCAATTCCTTACTCTGAGAGGGTTGAACCTGTATGCCAAATGTTAGGTGGAATGTTATCTTCACCTCACTGTACTAGGGGGCTAAGACTCTAACCCAAAGTTTTGGAAAGGTGTGGCAATCACCCCAAAACTCTTGGATGGTGAGTTCTGGAGCTTGATCAACACCCAGAAGCTTGATGACGGTGGAACCAAGAAATGGTCATGGGGCAAGCCTGTGGAAAGAGTGGATTCCCATGTGGCCCTGTGGAGAAGAAACCAACGTCTTAAGAATAACTCTCATACTTTGAAATCCAATGAAGGATGCCCAGAAGTTTTACTGAATTGCAGAGGATCCATGACTCAGTTTAACATGCCAATTTCTCCTTATGATATTGAAAATGTTTACCCTTTGTCTTTCCATTTGTGTATTGGAAGCAGTCAAATGGTTTTGAAAGTTTCAGAGGTCTATAGCAGATGGGACTTTGCCTCAATATTAACTGAATTTCTTTAAAATGATTATGATATGATTTTGTAGTTGAATTGTTAGTGATTTAAGGCTTTTTGAATATTGTAATGTATTTTTGGAATTCAGAGGGTGCAGTGTAACCATTGGCAATTTGATGTAATTATGAATTCCAAAAATATAAATTGGATCATGCTTGTAAATTGATCTGTTAATCTGGGCATGATTGAATTATAATTAGGGCCTTGACTGGGTCACGTCAGTCAGTAGGGCATTGAACTCCACCCCTTGGTGGGTGGGGAATCGAATATAAAAGGCAAGACAAAGAACAGAGTTAA
>JAQZBX010106779.1:0-10715 GCA_029593785.1 Cabassous unicinctus
TCTTATTGGTTAAATTAACTTTCTCAGGAAAATAAGCTATTATTTAATTTGTTTTTCTAGATGGGAAATTTTTTTTATTAAACTTATAGCTTGTTTTCGTTAAGAGGAAGATAATGACCTAAAAGAAAACATCCCTTGTTCAGCCACCTTAAATCTTAAAGTGAAGTCCCTGTAACAATTATATTAAAAGGCATAGCCTAATGACCATGTTCAAACGTAGTTATTTCTGGATACTGTCATTTGTTTTACCAAGCAAGTTTTGAGGACAGAAAAAGGATAATCTACTATCAGACAGTAAATATGACATAACAAAACTCCTTTTAGACAATCAACAATGTTATAAAATCAGAAGAAAGTAAATGAGACTCAAAAAGATCAGGGAAAAATCAAATGTGCCATCATCATCTCAACAAAACAACTAACATTTATTGAGCTCTTATATTGTGCCAGGCACTGATCTAAACAAACACTTTACAAGTTTTATTTCATGTAATCCTTCAGCCACATGGTAATTCAAAGAAACAGACTTCCCTGGAGGCTGGAAAGAGGGTGCCAGAAGTCTTGTTCAGGATAATGAAATGAAATGAAAATTCAAAAATACATCTCTTCATTATAAGAAGCTCCCTCAGTATTTAAAGATTTATTTAGGCTGAAATAATGGAGCTATGTTTCAGAGATAATAATTAATTTATTCATTTCCAAATATTTACTGAACACCTAGCATATATGCCAGGCATTGTGTTTGGTGCTAGGGATTCAATGGCGAAAAAACTAGATACAGTCATAATACTCACGGATATTACAAACTGGGATGTGGGGAGTATTTAATTACAAACCAAAGAGCTTTCAAGCAAGGAACATGCATGACCACATCATAAAGTAATCTTAAAGTAACCCAGACTGAAAGATTAGCCAAGATTTGAAAACACAGCAAGAGTTAACTAGGTGGGGTTGAGATGGCATTCAGGCAAAGGGAATTGAACTTGCAAAGGTCCTGTGGCAGGAGACGGAGCATGGAATCAAAGGACATTCAGCCTGGCTGGAACCCAGAGGATGTAAGAAAGAATATATGGGCAGGAGCTGGAAAAGGAGGCTGGGCCAAAACCCCAAAGTCTTGTGGACTACTGTTAAGGATCTAGGTTTTTAGCTTAAATGCAATTTAAAGTTACTAAAGGATATAAGATGGGAGAGAGAAAAATCAGAGATGCAGTTTTTTAAAAAATCAGATATCATATAGGAATTAGAGATGCTTCCAGGATGTAGTTTCCTCCCTACTAATCAAAACAGCCCCACCTTTCTGAGATCAGACTTGGTATTAGGAAACCTAGGTTTCTAATTCTGATTCTACCACTAATTAAATGTTATGTCCTTATGAAAGTGACTTCCCCATTCTGTGCTGTGGGCTCATCATCTATAAACCAGTATATCCTAGAAGATTTCTAAGGCCCCAACCTCATTTTTCTCTGATTCTACCCCCAAAATGCTTTAGCCTCGAGAGTCCAGGCAAAAACAAACAAACAAAAAGCCAATACAATTCCCTACTTTCCCAAGACTGAGTCTTTGCTCCAGCAAATAGCTTCCTAACAATGCTCAAGACACCCCGCTCTTCAAACCATGAGGATGCAGACCTCCGCTGGCCACCACCAACAAACAGGAAGTAACAGGCTAGAATTTCCACCAATTATTACTAGCTACCAATTCATGTTTAATTTGTTCAAAGGAATTTCATTCCCATGGGGGTGGTGGTGGTGAAGTGGTATTGTAGGTATTATAAACTGAATTTTTTAGTATCTATTGTACAAAGTACACTTCACATTTTAATGAAATCTATGAAACCTCCATGGCTTTAATGATTTAAAACATTTAGAAATCACATATATCTTAGATTAGGAGTGCTAGAAATTCATGGTCCAGCTGTATTCTGAACAGATCTCAAAATGAAGCATTTAGAACTAGCATCTGCGGGCAGCTTAATTACCTGCTCCCAAAATAATATTGGTGATTTGACAAGCGGCATATATTGTCTTGGGAAAACAGGATTAGGAATGCTGAAAATCTACTGCATTCCTTACAAAAGAGCTACAAAGAAAAATCATAGAAGAAGGGGTTCCAGGGTTCCAGCAATTCCACAAACCTTGCCCTCTCAGCCCTGCACTGGGAGGTCTTCAGATATGTGGTCTGGTCACCTAATGGAGAAAGGTGCTGAACAGATTGGTATAGATCTGTAAACACTTAAAGAAAAACAGTGCCAAATCATGTCTCTGAAATCAGCTGTAAAAATAGGAGAAATCGATTTCTTGAGGCTCCTCTGAATCTTTTTCTTAAAAAAAAATATTAATAACAATTTTTTGGACTTTCATGCATCCATTTCAAAAGATATATGAGGATAATATATAATACAAAAGTGACTTCCAAATTATAAAACACTAAAGAAAACAAAAAAAGGAAGAGTTGAAAACACTGTAGGGTGTGAAAGGACCTTCCTTAGAAGGTGCAAAATAGGCAAGTATTACATGAAAACACACACAAAAAAATGGTATTAAGGCTTATAGGCAATGTCCTTCTTGAAATGAGTCTTTTATAAATGGCTTTTACTGGCAGAAGCAAATACTCTTGAAAACCCTGCTCTCAGAATAAATTCACTTGCTGGCTCCCATAGCCACCAGCAGTGGGAAGCAGAGTTGCTGTGGTTGCAAACCAGGAGCCTTGGCTCCTGACCCGAGCAGAAGCATCAGCCCCCACTGCCACAAGAGCTCCGGCCCACCTGAGGAACAGGCTTTTCCACTCTTGCTCCTCAGCCAGGGGAGATGGTATTTGCTGACATTCTAATAGGGACAGCATCCAGGGTTATATTCTGGGAAGCATTACCTCCTAAGAATAATTTTAACCACAAGGGACTAGTTACTTAAATAATAAAGATAGACCTATACAAGGCAATATCATGCAGCATTAGAAAAAACTTCCCAGGTTCCTATAATAATATGAAAAAGTGTTCATGTTATATTGTTAGAGAAAACAGAGAGAGAAAAAGACATAGCAAACAATTTTATATTTTAAATAATCTCAACTATGTGTTAAAAACAAAGTTCAAATGAGACTTGGCTTTTCAGTTATCAAAGCTTTTTATAAAGCAAGAAGTGGGCTAGCCTAGGGACAGACAAATTAAATAAGTAAGTAAGTAAACAAACAAACAAACAAACAAACCAGAACAGAATAGATTAAGAATCCAGTCTAGAAAGAGATGCATACCTTTGACCTTGAAAGAAGAGGGGGTGATACAAATCAGGGAGAAAGGCAATCTATTCAATAAAAGATGCTGGACAATTTTCAATATGGAAAAAAATTAGATCCCTACCTCACTCCATTCATAAAAATACATTATACATTATACATTATACATTACAGGCCTAATGTGAATAAAGCTTAAACTAATAGAAAATAATACTACTACTACAAATGGAGAATGAAGAAAGGACATAAATATAAAATACCAAGAAGGAAAAAACCTGAGCAACCAATAAACATTTGAAAACATGCTTAATCTCCATTAAGTAATCAAAGAAATGCAAATTAAAATAATACAGCATCAGGTTAGCAAAAATTAAAAGTCTGGAAACACCAAGTATTTAAAAATAATGTAAGAAAATGAGTGAAGAAAGAATAGTCTTACCTGCTTGTGGGATTATAAATTGCTACCATGGTGTACAGAATAATTTAGCTACCTCTGGTGAAGTTCAAAATGAGCACTACCCTTTGAATCAGCATAATTATAACACAGAAAGCTCAATCCCATGCTCACAAAGAGATACACACTGGAATTTTCAATGCAGTATTATGGGTAATAGAGAAATAAAAATATTTTTAAAGCATTTAGATGTTCCAGATATAAGAGAATATATAAATAAGTTTCCTATTAAAGAATATTACAAATACTCCAAAGCAATGAAAATAAAAGGATTAGGTATGTATTTATTGACATGGCTAGATCTCAATAAGCAAATAGTAAAATGTTATGCAGTATTTTCATTTAAATAATGCAAAATAATAATAAATGTTGTTTTGGGATAAATACATAGTTAGACTATAAAGACACAGAATATGATGCACGTCATACAGATATCTTAGAGTGGCTGCCTCTTGGGAGGAGCCAGGAGCTTTCGGAGTGGGATGTATGGATGGAGGAAGAAGAGGACTAGGGAATGAAAACTGGGGACTTCAACATTATCTATAATGGTGAATTTTTTTTTTATCTGAGGAATACAGCAAAATATTAACATGCGAGTTAGGTGGCATTATACGAAGTTTTGTTACATTAGCCTCTGTAAGATTCTGTAATTTATTATTGTTGCTTATAATGCACAAAAAGGCAGAAAGGAAATATTTCAAACTGGTAAAAATATTCTAGTCATCATCTTTGCTGTTACGGATTGCATCATTACCCCACAAAAACATACTCAAGTCCTAAACCCTGGTCATGTGCGTGTAAACCCATTTGTAAATAGGAATTTTGAAGATATTATCAGTTAAGACAAGAGCAAACTGAAACAGGGTGGGCCTTAATCCAATATGACTGGTCTCCTTATAAGCAGAGGGTATTTGGACACAGGAGTAAGAGATAGACAGGGACGAGACGGCCATGCAAGGGAGGCAGAATGAGTTATGGATTGGAACAAGTCACACTAGAACGCTAAGGACTTCAGAAAAAAAAACATGATCCTGCCAACACCTTGATTTTGGACTTCTGACCTCCAAAACTATAAGAAAATAAATTTCTGTTATTTAAGTGTCACCATACTCCTCAAAATTCTGTGATGAGAATAAAGCCATTGGGGGTTGAGGGAGTGGGCAGGACTGTTGCTGTACTCTATTTTTAAAATTTCCATAAGTATACATTAATTTTTAAATTGGAGAAAACACCTTTGAACTAGGAAAAAAACACACAGGTAGTGATTACATTTTATTTAGTTCTGGTTCACATAAATATCTATTGATAGGATTTTGAAGATTCTTCCAAGCATGACATCCATACTCCTGCTTCTACAGTAAAAATCTTCTCCAAGTTCTAAACAACCAAATTATAAATCTATTTGTGAATTCCTAAAATTTTGCATAAAACATTAATGTACCAATGGAGACAGTATAACTTGCTTTTTGTCTTAGTTTGCTAGGCTGCTATAACAAATACCATATAGTAGGTTGCCTTAAACAATAAGCATTTATTAGGTTACTGTTTTGGAGGTTATAAATCCAAATCAAGAGTGGGCAAGACCATGCTTTTTTCCCTGAAATCAGCAGCATTTTGGTGCTGGCTTGCCCCAATCCTTGGGATTCCTTGGCTTTGCTCTCTGTCTCCTGTCACATGGTGATCTCTCTGCCTTGCATCTACTCTTCCAGTTCCACTGATTTCTGTCTTCTTCCTGTGGCCTTCTCTGCTTATAAAGGAATGTAGTAAAAAGGATTAAGGCCCACCATGGTTTAGTTAGGCCATACCTTAACTAAACACACCTTTAAAAGGCCCCATTTACACAGAGT
Organism: Cabassous unicinctus; assembly: GCA_029593785.1. Taxonomy (NCBI): domain Eukaryota; kingdom Metazoa; phylum Chordata; class Mammalia; order Cingulata; family Chlamyphoridae; genus Cabassous; species Cabassous unicinctus. The sequence goes on from JAQZBX010106779.1 coordinate 5,533, forward strand.
TCATGCCAACAGGAATATGGATTAAGACTAAGAACATGTCTTCAGTTGGGGTACATAATTCATCTACCACACTTCTATAAAGGAGACTTTCTATAAAGTCTGGTCCTTGAGAAAGGATAAAGCAAAGGTTTCATAATGGCTACAGATTACTCTAATGCTTTCATCATAATCTATAATTCTGTAAAAATACACAAAAAAGCATCACAAGAAACAAATGTGATATGCCTTCCAGTCTGAGTTTTACAATGATCACAATAAAGACTCTTTGGAAAATAATACATTGAGAAAGTAATAAAACCTGTCACTCTATTCCATTCCAACAGGAAACAAAATTGAGAAGAACTCACCCCAAACAAGATGGTGGAGTGAGGTGCTCCAGGGCTCTGCCCCTCACAGAAGCTTTGAGCAACCAGCAAGAACTGCAGAAACATCTTTCTCAAAGCTCCAGAAAACAGTTAAGGATTACAGTAACAAGGCAAGTGCCAAAATCAAGAAAAAGGCTATCTGAAGGCTGTAGGATCTTGTGGCACCCTGGCTAGACTCTCCCACAACCCTCACCATCTTGGTGCAAAGCCAACCCATGTTCCCCATGTGGATCCCTGGTCCCAGTTCCTGAGGGAGGAGTAACCCTTATGCACATACTAGGAGCATGTGTGTCTGGCTCAATCTGGTGGTGGCCCGAGGGACTCACTGTCCCAGAACATGCCTGCGGGTAGAAAGCCGTTCACAGAGCTCTCCTACAGAACTGGGGAAGGCAATCAAGTCATGCTGCCTGGGGCAAAGATTTTATGATATTCAATGCAGTTCCTGTAACTGTGAGGAAATTGTTTCCTAGGGAAGGGGGAACTTACATATCTGTATAAACTAAGTGTGTAAATGGGGGAATTCCTAGGACCACATGTGCATATCCAAGACAAAACAGATATGTAGAAAGTATCAGGGAGGCCCTTAAGCTTTGGCCTGAAACTATTCTCTAAACTCACTGTATAGAGAAGTCCTGAAGGAGAGCGCTTGCACAGTTCAATCTGCATGCAAAGACTGGGAAAGGCGTTTTCTTCCACCACCCCCTTCTCCCCCCGTTTTTTTGTTAGCTACTGGCATCCAAGAAAGCTCTGTCATAACACAAATCAGATAAAAACATAAGAAACAGATGCTTCAGGGTCTAAATTTCAGCAATAACACATTAAAATATCAAAATGTCCAGGTTTCAACAAAAAGGTTACAAACCATACAAAGAGCAGGAAGCAATGACCCAGGTGAAGGATAAGTTTAAACCATTAGAAATTCAATGAGGAGAAGCAGACCTGGAAAATAACAAAGACTTTAAAGAATGGTCCTAAATATGCTCCACAAGTTAAAGGAAAACACAGACAAAGAAATAAAAGAAATCAGGAAAATGAGACATAAACACAAAGGGAGGAATGAAAATAATGAAAGGAACCAAATAGAGCTGAAGACCACAGGAACAAATTTAAAAGGACCTAGATGGGTTTGACAGCATGTGGAGCTGGCAGAAGAAAGAATCAGTGAACTTGAAGGTAAAACAATTAAAATCATTCCACCTGAGGAAGTAAAAGAAGAAAGAGTGAAGAAAAGTGACCAGAGCCTGAGGAAATTGTAGAAAATCATCACCTGTTCCAATATATGTGTCTGGGAGTGCTAGAAGGAGAAGAAATAAAGGGACAGAGATAATATTAAAGAAATAATGGCTGAAAACCTCCCAAAAAAAAAAAAAAAGACATGAATAGAAACATCCAAAATGTTCAGCAAATAGGATAAATGCTAATAGACCCACATAGCAACATATTATAATCAAATTATCAAACACCAAAAATAAAGAGAGAATTCTGAAAGTCACAAGAAAGCAGCAATGTGTCACGTACAGGGAGGCTCAAAAAGATTAAGTGTCAATTCTCACAGAATTGTGAGGAGGCAAGAAGGTGTGGAAGGGCATGTTTAAAATGCTCAAAGTAAAAACTGTTAACCAAAAATTCTATATCCAGCAAAGCAGTCTTTCAAAAATGAGGGAGAGGTTAAGGCATTCCTAAGTAAACAAAAGTTGAGGGAGGTCATCACCACTAGACTGGCCCTATGAGAGATGCTAAAAGGTATTCTGCACGTTGAAAGGAAAGGACAATAGACAAAAGATTGAAGCCACATGAAGAAATGAAGATCTCCAGTAAGTGTAATGACATGGGTAAATATAAAAGTCAGCTAGTACTGTTCTTTTTTTAGTTTGTAACTCCAGTTTTCACTTCCGACAGGATCTAAAAGGCAAATGCATAAAATGTTTACGCAGTGGTTTTGGACTCATAATGAACAAACACGTAATTTGTGAAAAACACAACATGGGGGAGGCAATGGTGAGGTAAAGGAAAATAGTTTATACTATTGAAGTTTAGTTGGTATCAAAGCAAACAAGATGGTTACAGATTTAGTAGGTTAAATTTAAGCCTCATTGTAACTACAAAGAAAATATTAGAGAATATGCAAGCTCATAGAGTCAGAAATTAGAATACAGGTTGCCAGGGGCAGAAGGCAGGGAGAATGGGGAGTTAATAGCAAATATGTGTAGGGTTTCTGTTTGGGGAGATGGGAAAAGTTTTAATAATGGAAAGGGATGAGGATACTGCAATATTGTGAATGTGATTAAACCCATTGAATGACATGCTTGGGAGTGGTTGAGATGGGAAAGTTTACATTATCTAAATGTTCCCACAATTGAAAAAAAAAAAAAGAAAAGAACAACTAAAGAGACAAGTATAATTAAATGCAATACATGGTCTTGGATGGGATCTAGCAAAGAAGGAAAAAAGGCTCAAAGGGATATTATTGGGACATGGGAAAAAACTGGAATATAAACTATAAGCTTGATATTGATGTTAACTCTTGAATTTAATAACTGTACTTAAAGTGGTTATGTAAGTGAATATTCTTGGTCTTAGGAAATGAACATGGCAGTATTAAATGTTCAAGGAGCTTGAAGTATACAACCTGCAATCAAGTATTCAGAAAACTGACTGATATATAGATAGACAGGTAGACAGGTAGATGGATAGATAGAATAATATAGCAAATGGATAAAATGCTAAAATTGGTTGATCTGGTGGGGTAGAGGTATGTTGGAGTTCTCTCTGTGTGATTTTTATTATTTACTGTCCTGCAAGTTTGAAAATATTTCAAAATTTAAAAAAATTAAATTTGTTATTATATGTGATGAATATTGGTCAAATAAGTTTATCTCACCAAATCTCAGTTTTCTCATCTGTACAGTGAGCATCCTACCATCCCACCCAATCTCAAATAGTTGTGGGAATCAAATACAGTAAGCAGCTTTAAATAGGAAGAAATCTGCATGTCTACTGTTGAGGGGTGTACTGAGTCCAATGTCTGGCCAGAGCTGACATTAGAGGTATAATTAAACTGAATATGGGTGGCTTCATTTGATCACCCAGGGCAAAAGAAAAATCATCTCAGAAGATAGAAATCAAATGAAATGAAATAATGTAAGAAAAGAGAGCCGTTTTCTGATGAATGGACATAAAAACTTTAAATACTGAAAACTGAATAAAAGCATGACAACAGAGTAACTCCTATAATAAGTATTTCAAAGGGTGGTCACTTCTACTAAAAAAAAAAAAAATGTAACACCTTATGTATGATTTACAACTATGTAAGCATATAAATGGTATACAGAAAAAATGCACAAAAGTGAAATCAGATGTGTCAGAATGGTGAATCATTTCCCCAAAAATATTTTTTCCACTTTGTACCTATTCCATGGAATATTCATCCTTCCTTGTCTCAGTTCACAAATGTAAGAGGTGACTTAGGAATGAAACTACCCAATTAACCAACCAGACAAGCAAAATCAACCTAGCCGTCAGGAGAGCAAATAGCCAGAAAACACTCATGTCCACAACATTGCTATATTGGTTTTATAATTACACAAGTACCAGAAGGAAAAATAACCCCCAAATTCCAAAAGCATCTTACCAGGGTGATGTCTCGGGAGGCTGCAGCTGCGCTCATATGCAAACTAGGCTGCCTCACAGAGCTACTGCAGTCAAGGGCTCGAGCGAATGTTCCAACAGCACTGAACAAACCACAGAAATAATGAGGAAATATGAAGCCTCTGTTATTTTCTATGTTAAAGAAAACATGTTTGGGTAGTGAATGAAAATTTGTCAAAAAAGTCAAAACATGTTCTTGGATGCTTGAGAATCAAAAATCATAATGTATTTTCTAAAGATTTAATAATTGACAAACAAATTTACCATATATGGATAATTATAATTGAATAAAGAAAAGGTAGCACAAAGAAGGGGAAGTTGGTGTTCAAATTTGCTCAGAAAATGAAAACTGAATAATAAGGGCATGACAATAGAATAGCTCCTATAATAACTGAAAATGAGAAGGTGAATCAGCTGTAGAGTTTGACTACTACAGCAAAGCAAATTCTGACCACTTTGTTACTTAAATTGTGAAATCTCAATAACATTTTTTCCTTGAAGTTAGGTCACCAATTCTAGCAATCTCATCCCTTAAGGACTCAATATATATTTCTGCTAAAATCGCATGAATTTTAAAAAAAATTAATACAATACTGATTTTCATTTAATGATTTTGAAGGTATTCCTATATATATGTAAAGAATCCTAACCTCAAGCATGAAGTATGAAATGAAGATAAGCCTCACTGTTGATGAAGAGATTTTTTTTTTAACTGTTTGATTAAATATAACCATACAGAAAAGCACACAAGGTACAGCTGTTTAATTATCACAAAGGGAATGCACCCATCTTACCAAGCCCAGGTCAAGAAATAGAGCATGACCAGCACCCTGGAAGACTCCTCATGCTCCTTCTCAATCACTATTGCCTTCCTTCTCCCAAAAGGGACCCACCATCCTGGACTCTAACACTAAAGAACGGTTTTGCTCATTTTTGAAATTTAAACAGAGTCACACAGTACATACTCTTTGAATGCATATCTTGGGTGCACAGCTGTATGCTTCTCTGCTGGGCATATATTTGTGAGTGAAACTTAAGGGATGGTTGTGTTAGATGACAGCAAACAGTTTTCTAAAGCAGCTTGTACCCATTTACACTCCCACCAGCACAATCTGAGAGTGCTTGCTGCTCTACATCTTCACCAATGCTTGGCACTGTCAGTCTTAAATT
>JAQZBX010106780.1:0-10718 GCA_029593785.1 Cabassous unicinctus
GGAGCTGCTTTGTTCTTTTCTGAGCATGCATCTTGCTTTGGCCATGGGCATATGTACTTAAGAATTTCCCCATTTACAGGGCTATAAATGTCCCCTTTTCCATAGTAAACCATTTCCTCATAGTACCATCCCAAGAACTGTATTGTATGTCTTTTAGCCAGCAATTCCTTGCCTCAGGCAGTGCAAATTTACTGCTCTTGTACAGTTTTCTGTAGGTAGCAACCTCTCTGTATTGCCTGCATTTGCAGGGAAAGTTCTGAAATAGAGATTCTCTTAAGTCATCACCAGACAGAAGGATCCAGACATACATGCTCCCAATATGTGCACAAAGCTTGCTCAGCTCCTAACAGAATCAGTACCAGTGTTGTGGCAGACAGAATGAAAACCCAAGTGGCACTCTGAGGGGTGGATGAATGAAGTTTTATTATGCATGGGCTCAGAGGAGAGTCAAGTTTCCAAAAAATCTGAGCACCATGTCTTGGTTTTCATAAGTTTATATAGGAACTCTTAAGTGGGCAAATTCCTAAGCAAGTGGGCAGGTGGGGGATACAAAAGCAAAAGAAGCAAGGTTAGCTTATCACAGAGGGCTATTAGGGAGGAAAAGAGTCATTATCTGTTTAGAGTTGTAAATTCCATTTGAAAGGGACAGGCAGGCAGGGAGGCTTATCTTCCTAACTATGTGGATTCTAGGGAGAAAAGGGAGGAAGGGAGAAAGGGACCAAGTGGAGTTTATTTTCCTAAAGCTGTGAGTTTCTGCTTGGGGGGGGTAGGGCCCCGGCACATTCTTTATCATCCCCTCTTTGATGCCCTTATAATTCTTCATGGGGCATCATTTGCTAACATGGGGATTTTTCTGTAGTCCCCAAGGGCTGATATTTAACACGAGACATTACAAGGTGTTTTAAGGCATTTAAGCGGGAAGTGACGTATTGTGTTAGGTAGAGTGGAACGTGTGGCCTGAAAGTTAAGAGAAAGAAGACTGAGGCTATTACTGGCATGAATGGCAAAACCCAGTAAAGGAGATACTAGAAGTTGTTCCCATTGGCAGATGCTTGGTATACATGGTTTAAGCAGTTTTTGGCTCATTCTTTTAGTAGGGCCAGCTTGTCCCTAACTATCCCTGAGGAATATGCATAGAAACAGCATTCCTCCCCCAGGGCCTGGCAGATCCCCCCTGAACCTGCGGTGAGCATGTCTAATCCTTGCCTGTTTTGTAAAACCACTTCTGCCAACAAGTCTATCTGGTCTTGCAACCCATTGAGAGTCCCTGATATTTCTTCGAGGTCATTTGATGTTTCCTGTGATAGGGTTTGTAAGCCCTCCTGACCAACTGTGAGTGAGGCCCCTGCTATAGCTGTGCTCCCGACTACTCCTAGTCCTAAGAGTATTGCTTGTTTGGCTCAGGAGAGCTCTCCAGGCAATTCATCTCCATTCACTGAGAACGATGGTACTGGCCAAGCCAGGTAACAGATGCCCTGGCCTTCCTGGGGTAGGCACTGCTAGGTGTTGGTGCCAGAGACCCAGATGGTGGAGTTTACAGTGCATTGGTCAGGCTCATTGAATGGGCGGGTGGTGTTACAGTTGGCCCTTCCAAGAGGGAGGATGGTTGAAGGAGACCTGGTAGTTATGTTTTTACGGTTAGCCAGTTTTCCTGGGGGTACGGTTATGCGGACTGGGAGAGGCCTGTTCCCCACTGCAGAGCTGTCATGGTCAGGAGGGTTATGTTCCATGGGACAGGTACAGGGAAAATGGTTAGACATGAGGAAGTGCATAGCCAGCAGAATGCAGCTATGTCGGGCCAGGATTCATTTAGGAGTTGGTGGAAATTTCAAACCTGCTTCAAAAGGATGTTGCAGGGGCTGTTCTAACTTTAGCTTTTAGCATCTGGGCAGCTTTACTGATATTTTTCACCAGGGTTTTCACTGGGGGTTGGGGTACCTGGAGCAGCTGGACCAGTATAAGGTCCCCTGGGTCTGGCTCTGATGGGTCGTATATGCCGATTCCTAGTTTTAGTCCTATTTGGGCCTTTAAAAAGGTATTTTCTGATCTGGTGGTTATGTTTAATATGGTAAGTTTTACGGGGTCACAGGTTTCTATGCCACAACCTGCCAGGCTGGGAATTTTCTGTAGAAGTTATGGAGAAGTTGGTGGGACCACCTTCCAGAGATCAGTGGCACCTACCAGCAAACTCCAAGAGTGGCAGAATTCTCTACTCTTTTGGGGGACTCTGCAGAGGTATTTGTCATAACTTCCATAGTTGTGGCCCCTACTCACTCTCCTGGGGGAAGGTATGGGGGCATGGGTGTATGGGGCAACTAGTAAGGTATAAGGAGCATGATCCTGGATTGCCCTGCAAGTGTCAGATATTACAGAAGCTGAAGTTCCACCTGCTGAGAATGGGACTGAAGCATTCAGCATGGATTGTTGCCCCAGCTTTGACTAACTTGCAGCTTTTGATTTTGGGGGTAGGTATTGGCTCCTAGGGAGGGGGCAAAGAGGGAAAGGACAAGCAAGTCAAGGCTCAGAAGCATCCTATTATACACGAGTAAGCAATTGCAATTAGGGCTCTATTCACTATAGTGCAATCAGCAGGGGCCACAGCATGAGTCCAACTCCAAATACCAAGGCATGTAGGCCATATAAGCACAGGATCCACAAGGAGCAGGGGTCCATTCAGCAGGCATTTGGCGAGGTCAGTGCTTGGGGATCCTGGGCAACTCTCACTCTCAATGAGTGGCTGGATATGGGTTGGGCTCCTTTTTTATTGGGGTGTGCATTCTTGACCCTGGAATGATGGATCCAAGGGACGATGCCGGTAACTTTAAGAGCAGTAGGAGTTACAAGGATCACAGTATGTGGATGTCTCCAGGAAAGCTGAAGGGGCTATTTTTTCCAGTCTTTGACCCAGACTAGGTCCCCCAGCGAGTGGGGGTGCACCGGGTGTCCCAGGGTGATGAGATTCTAGGACAAGACAGTTTTATGTATTTTGGCTAGAGTTTACCCCAGCTGCTGGAAAATGGAATCTTGGCTAGCCTCCCCCAGAAGTTTGAGATTTCTTTTGAAGACTCAGATAATTTGGGGTGGCCATCCAAATAGAATTTCAAAGGGTGAATAGCCTGTGGGTCCTGGTGTACACCTAACTTGGAGAAGGGTTAAGGGAAGTAAGTCTACCCAGGGGAGACCAGTTTCTTGGCAGAATTTGGCGAGGGTGGCTTTGAGGTTTCAATTCATGCATTCAACTTTCCCTGAACTCTAGGGCCTGTAAGCGGTATGGAGTTTCCACTTGATTCCTAATATTTTTGCTAGTTGTTGGACTATGGCAGCCACGAAGGCCAGGCCATTGTCACTTCCAATAGACAGTGGCAGCCTGTGTCGGGAATGACTTCTCTAAGTAAAGCCTTAGTCACTTCTCTTGCCTTTTCAGTGTGAGTGGGGAAAGCTTCGACAACCTGAAAAGGTACATATCATCACCAAGATATTTGTGCCCCTGACTTGGTTTTACTTCTGTTAAGTCTACTGTGAGATCTTCAAAGGAGGCCATCCCTGTGTGCTGAACACCTTTGGAGCACAGGGGGCCCTGGAAAGGGTTGTTTTTGGCACAAATTTGGCACTGGCTGCTGATGGTGGCACAGAGAGAAGCTAGTCGGGCTATGTAGTAGTATCTCCTAAGCAAGACTTCTAGCACAGTTTTCCCTAGGTGGGTGAGTTGGTGGTATTGATGGATGAGGGCATGAGTGGCTCCTTTTGGGACAAAAATCCGGTCATCCAGGATTCACTATCTGGGAGCAGCCAAGTTCCTTCAGGGGTTCAGCTTCCCCCTTCTCTCTTGGCCCATTCCTTTTCTTCCCAGGTAGAGCTTAGTTGATTAGTCTCTTGTCCTAAGAGGGACAGCTGCAGTGTCAATTCCAGGACTCGTATTCCATGGGTTCCTTCAGCTGCTTGCCAAGCTGCTTTGTTGGCTAGCCTTTTTCCTTAAGCGACCACATCCACTCCTTTCTGATGTCCCTGGCAGTGGATGATGGCAACTTTATCTGGTTTCCAGATTGCTTCTAACAGTTGGAGGATGTCTTCTTTGTTTTTGGTTTCTTTTCCACCTGCAGTTAGGAGACCTCTTTCTTTATAAATTGCCCCATGGATATGAACAGTAGCAAATGCCTACTTAGAGTCAGTGTAAATGTTTACCACTTGCCCAGCAGCTAGCTGCAGGGCTCAGACCAGGGCCCAGAGTTCTGCTTGTTGTGCAGACCATCCCCACGGTAGAGATGCCACTTCCACCACCCATTTTGTAGTGGTGACTGCATATCCAGCAAGCTTTCCCCATTTTTAACGAGACTGCTCTGATCTGTAAATAGTGTTTGATCTGGTGAAGGGAGTGGTTTGTCTTGGAGGTCAGGGAGACTGGCATAAACTTCCTCCTCGGTCACTTCAGCACAATTATGCTCAGAAACTCCTTCCTCTTCTGGTAAAAAAGTGGCAGGGTTTAGACTGCACACTGTTTCTATTATCACTCTGGGGTTTTCACAGAGTAAACCCTGGTAATAAGCGAGTCGGGGATTAGGTATCCACTGGTGCCCGTGTAAATTCATTAGGGCAGTGACTGCGTGTGGCACCATAACATGAATACCCTATCTGAGGGTTAATTTGTCAGCTTCTTTGGTGAGGGTTATGGTTGCTGCCAGGGCTTTCAGGCAGGGTGGCCACCCTGCAGCCACGGCGTCCAGCTGCTTGGAGAGGTAAGCGATGGGTCTTTGCCAGGGGTCTATTTTTTGTGTGAGGAACCAATGCTACTTTGTTCTTTTCATGCAGGAGCAGGTTAAATTTCTAGTCACATCTGGGAGCTCCAAGGCAGGGGCTGGGCCGAGTTGTCTTTTGATGTTTGGAAAGGCCCCCTGTTGAGCTTCTTCCCAGGCAAGGGACTCTTTCTGAACTTTGTAAAGGGGTTTTGCCATGGCTGCACACCCGGGAATCCAGATGCAGCAGAACCCTGCAGCCCTGAGGAACTCACGAAGCTTTCTTTTTGTGGTGTGGGTAGAGATGGTGAAGATCACTTTACTTCATTCAGGTCTGAGCATCCGGTGCCCTGGTGTGATGCTGAACCCCAGGTACTTGACCTGCTGTTTACAGATCTGGGCTTTTCTCTACAAAACTTTGTACCCAGTCTGTGTTAGAAGTTGCAGGAGAGTCTGGGTCCCTCTCCAGCAGTCCTCTTCCGTCTCACTAGCAAGTAGTAGGTCATCTACGTATTGCAAGAGGGCACACCTGCAGCCTTCCCAGGATTAGGTGGCCAGATCTGCTGCCAAGTCTTCCCCGAAAAGGGTAGGGGAGTTTTGGAACACTTGCGGGAGCCAGATCCAAGTTAGCTGGGTTTTCTGCTGGGTTTTGGAATCTTCCCACTCAAAGGCAAACAGAGGCTGGCTTGGGGGGCTAGCCACAAGCAGAATAAAGCATCTTTCAGGTCCAGGCAAGTGAACCAGGTGGTTTCAGGCGGCAGCTTTCCTAGCAAAGTGTACGGGTTGGGAACAACCTGATGTAAAGTGAGAGTGATGTTACTAATGGCTCGTAAATCCTGCACTGGTGGATGTCTGGTCCCATCTGGCTTCTTTACTGTTAATAATGGGGTGTTCCAGGGTGACTGGCACTTGATCAGGATTTCTTCTTTTCTAAGGTGATCTATGTGTTCGACCATGCCCAATTGCGCTTTGCGGATGATTGGATACTGCCTCTGCTGGACCAGGACCACTCCAGGCTTCAGGTCGATGATGATGGGTACATGGTTCCGTGCCATTCCCGGTGGGTATTTTTCCGCCCAAACCTGGGGGAAAAGTTCTAGCAGTTTCTCCAGATTCAGACCTGAACTTTCCTCCACATGAAGTCTCCATTCTTCACTTCAGGGTATGGTGCCGAGGAGAGTGAGGCGGCTTTATTTTGCTGGCCCTTCAGGTTTGAAGGTAATCTTGGCTCCCAGTTTGGTTAAGAGGTCCCTACCAAGTAGGGGAACTGGACATTCAGGCAGGTACCAAAATTCATGAGTCACTTTGTGGCCACTAAGCTGGCAAGTTCTTGACTGGCAAAAAGGCCATTGGCTTGACTGGTACCCAGTCGCTCTTATGATATTATGGTTTTTCCGCTAAAAGGGGTGATGGGGGTTGTGACCACAGAATATTCAGCACGAGTGTCCACCATGAAAGTCATTGACTGGTGCCCGACTTGTAGTTTGACCAAGGGCTGGTGGGGGCCAAGTTCCGGTGAGCCCGGTCACCCCTCTTCAGGGTTGAGCCCTGTCAGCCCGATCAGATGGTCTTGGGGCTCAGGTCAGTATTTCCCTTTAGGGATGTTCCCTCTATGTGCCTGAGTCTTTTGGGGGCACTCATTTATCCAGTGTCCAATTTCTTTGCAGTAGGCTCATTGTTCTCTGGCCGGAGGAACCCTTCTGGTGCTTTCCCCCCCTTTTCAAGGTGGCTTTTCTCATCTGGTGGGTCAGGATTTCCCAAGGCTGCTGCCAGTAAGGAGGCTTGATGTTTTATTAACTTCTTGGCTTCTCGTTCAGAGGCTTCGTCTCGATTGATGAATACTTTGTTGGCAACTTCCAGGAGTTGAGAGATGTTCATCCCCGTGAACCCTTCTAATTTTTGGAGCTTTCTTTTAATGTCTGTTATTGCCTGTGCAACAAAGGTGGCATTCACCATCCTCTGGTTTTCCAGAGCTTCTGGGTCAAAAGGGGTGTAGATTCCAAAGGCCTCGCAAAGCCGCTCATAGAAATCTCCCAGAGATTCATCGGACTTTTGGGTAACTAGAGTCATCTTTGTCATGTTTGTGGGTCATTTTGCCCTTTCTTGGACCCCTCAGAGGAACACTTCCCGATATTGCTGGAATACAGCCCGTCCCTGATCAGTGTTGAAGTCCCAGTTCAGTTGGGCCTCTAGTGCCACCTCTTGTCCCAAATCTTCCAGGTTTAAGATGTCAGTAGGGGCCTGCTCCTGCAGCCATTTTTGGGCTTTCGTCAGAATCCATTGTCTCTCCTCTGTATTAAACAAAGTCAGGAGGAATTGGTGGCAATCATCCCAAGTAGGACGATGGGTTTGGAAAATAGATTCCATGAGATCAATAAGGGCCTGGGGCTTTTCCAAGTAGGAGGGGTGTGTTGCTTCCAGTTTAAGAGGTCTGTAATTGTGAAGGGCTGGTAGTATAATACAGGCCTCCTGGGTCAGTTGGTCCCATCCTTGCTGATCTGGGCCAGACCCTGTGTTTCACAGAGGGGCATTTGTAACGTGGGTCGTGCCAACCAGAGCCTCCTTGCTATTGGAGTTCCAGGGCTTTCCTCAGAGCGGGTCAATGTTCCTGGAGGGACTGAAGGTGGGGATGTTTCTGGGAGATCTGCCTTCACTCCTGGACTAGGAGGAGAAACTGAAGGTGGAGGTGTTTCTGGGATATCTGCCTGCACTCTCAGGCTAGGAGGAGAGGCTAGAGTGGCCGGAGGATATGGCAGTGGTGGTGGGGGTCGTAGATCCTCCTCCGAGGACCCTTGATGAATGATCGGCTTCCAGAGCCCCATTCCCTGTGCAACCAAGACCTTGCTCTGTCCCTTTTTTTTCCAATGCACAATTGAACCCAAGGGGGTAGAGTCTGGGCTATATCTAACCAAGAGTCGATGTAGGGAAACTGATCGGGGTGGCCGGGAGTTCCTGTGATCACCAGCCACACTGTGTGGACCCTGGCTATATCCAGGGTCCCTTCAGAGGGCCAGTCAATGTTAAAATTGAGCCATTCTACTTCACATAAGGTTCAGAGGGAGCCTGGGTTCATCCGGATGCCATAATCTCTGGAAAAACCCTTCTTGAAATTCTTGAGCATGCAGTTTAAGACGGTAGGTTTTGAGTGTAATGACTCCATAGCCTGCATCGGTGGCACAAGACAGACAAGGGAATGGGTCACCTTTTCAGTGCCACCTAGATGCCCACCTGTCCATGCCTCTCATGAGAACTTTGGCTCATCTTGGCTAAGGTGCCTGGGCAGAGTTCAGGGTGGGCCATTATGCTATATGATGTAGCCATGGAAAACAGATTAGGGCCCACAAGGGCTCCATAGCATAAAGCTTTGGAGTCACAGACTGGAATAACAGAGGAAAGCCTCTGTCATCCTCAGTCACACACACAATCGCTCAGAAGTTACACAGTGCCTCCCTCAGGAATTGACAGTAATAAGTCCACACCCTGAGTTGGTGGCACAAGAGAGAAGAAGGAATGGGTTGCCTCTTCTGAGGCCACTCAGATGCCTGCCTGTCCATGTGTCTTGCAAGAACTTTGGCTCATCTTGGCTAAGGTGCCCGGGCAGAGGTCGGGGTGGCCGTTATGCCGTATGACATAGCCGCAGAAAACAGGTTAGGGCCCACATGGGCTCTGTAGCAAAAAACTTTGGAGTCACAGACTGGAATAACAGAGGGAAGCCTCTACCATCCTTACTCACACACACAATTGCTCAGAGATTATGCAGTCCCTCCCACAGGGATTGCCCTATTCTGGAATGTCGGTACTTGAGATTTTGGGAGGTGATCAGTCTTCCCTTCCATCTGGAGACGGGCCTGACTGAGGACTTGGAACCCAGGGCCTTAACTTTCTGGAGTCTTCTGGCACTGTTCAGTCTGCCTCTCCACTGAGTCAGGCCGGGGTGTGAGGACGTGGCCCACGGGGACCACCTTAGAAGGGGGTCCCATCAAGAAGACGGGTAGAGCCCACCTCGTTCACTCGGAAATCGCCGTTGGCCGCGCCCATCAGCCCTAAGCCAGAGGCACAATGGGCCTGATCAATTGGGTTTTCCCAGTCAGGGAACCAAATGTTGTGGCAGACAGAATGAAAAAACCCAAGTGGCACTTGAGGGTGGCTGATGAATAAAGTTTTATTATGCACAGGCCCACAGGAGAGTCAAGTCTCCAAAAAAATCTGAGCCCATGTCTTGATTTTCATAAGTTTATATAGGAACTATAAGCAGAACTCTAAACAGGCAAATTCCTAAGCAAGCGGGCAGGCAGGTTTACAAAAGCAAAAAGAGCAAGGTTAGCTTATCTTCCTAAAGCACAGGGCTATTAGGGAGGAAAAGAGTCATTATCTGTTTAGAGTTGTAAATTCTAGTTGAAAGGGGCTGGCAGGGATTGCTTATCTGCCTAAGGATGTGAATTCCATGGAGAAAAGGGAGGGGAGAAAAGGGACCAAGGGGAGTTTATTTTCCTAAAGCTATGGGTTTCTTCTGGGGGGGGGGTTTGGGTCCCAGCACTTCCCTTATCAATATTACACCTATTCTTGCCTCACCCTCCTCTCAGAACCTCTGGTGACCACTATCTTTATATTAGTGTTATGAGTTCTTCCATTACTAGAATAATAATACCTACTTTAGTTCATTGTTGCATCCCCCCCATGTTTGTTCGTTCTTCAATCTTGAGGATTTGGGGATGGTGATGTCCACTCTGCTTCCAATTGAGAGAGGGCTTAGATCCCATGGGACAGAAAGATAGAACTGTCTTGCTTGCAGTAATAGAGTTTTCTTAAATGTACATATTCATAACTTTCATTCAATTTTCTGAATATGTATGCCATTATTTATTTGAATATTCCTTTTGCCCCTGTCTCTCTTCTCTCTTTCTTCTCTTCTGGGACTCCCATAAAGTGTATATTGGTACATTTAATGATGTCCCATGCATCTATAAAATTCTTTCTATGCTTTTTAAAAAATATTTTCTTTCTTCTCCTAAGCCTTAATCATTTCAATTCTCTCATCTTTGAGATCATTGATTCTTTCTTCTGACAGCTTTTATCTGCTATTTTATTATCTAAGGATTTTTTTTATTTTGGTTACTGTAGTCTTCAACTTAAGTAAATCTGTTTGATTCCTATTTAAATGTTATATTCTCTGAAAATCTCATACTGTTCATACATTATTTTCCAAATACATTTTATTTTATTCTCTGTGTTTTATTCTTTATCTCCTTGAGCATTTTTAAAATTCTTTGTCTGATATATCTAAAATCTGTCTTCTGCATTGATGATTTCTGGGTTTGTATCTTGTTTCTTTGAATGTGCCATCATTTTCTGTTTCTTTGTCATATTATTTTTGTTGTTTTCTGCACATTTTAATAATTCAAAGTATTAACTCTGGGAATTATCCCATGAGCTATCTATTTCTTACGTTTGTATTAAAGTAGTTTTATGAGAGAAATTTACTTATATGCCAAGATCTAACAAAAATGAGCCAGTGCAACAAATATAATTTACACATTTTGACAATTGATTCTGCATTGGCTGGTGATCTCCATCAAAGTTTTGAAAGCATTGAAAAGCAGGATAGGATGGCCCAAACAAGGAATGAGCCACTCATCATTCAATCATTACAAAATTAATTTGGCATATCTTTGGTATTTTTAATGCTCTGCCAGTTAAGAACTGACACTTTTTAAAACAAAAAATCAAGACAATCAGCCTTAGATGAATATGAAATGTAGGTTCTTCTCTGTCTTTACTGAGCGTGCACATTTCCTAGACTTGTGCTTCTGCATGACCCTAAGGATTCCTTCATTAACAGGAATTAATTAAATGTTCCCTTTACATCCTTTGAAATACTCCCTTCCTGAGTATTCTATTGTTTGAATTAAAGCAAGAGATCCATTGCCTCAGGTCATTTTGACTTGTTTGATTCTTACATTCCTATAGCTATCAGCAAGTTGTTTCTGC
>JAQZBX010106781.1:0-10718 GCA_029593785.1 Cabassous unicinctus
ACATATAAATTTTTTTTTTAAATCAAACAATATGTTACACAATATATTTGGCTCATAGTAACGCATTCATACAGTATTTGTCCTTTTGTGTCTGGCTTGCTTCGCTCAACATGTCCTCCAGGTTCATCCATGTTGTCATATGCTTTACAACTTCATTTCTTCTTACAGCTGCATAAAATTCCATCGTATGAATAGACCACAGTTTGTTTATCCATTCGTCTGTTGATGGACACCTGGGTTGTTTCCAACTTTTGGCAATGGTGAATAATGTCGCTATGAACATCGGTGTGCAGATGTCTGTTTGTGTCACTGCTCTCAGTTCTTCTGAGTAGTGGTATTGCTGGGTCACATGGCAAATCTATATTCAACTTCCTTAGGAAATGCCAAACAGTCCTCCACAGTGGCTGTACCATTCTGCATTCCCACCAACAGTGAAGAAGTGTTCCTAACTCCACATCCTCTCCAACACTTGTAGTTCTCTGTCTTTTTAATAGTGGCCATTCTGATAGGTGTGAAATGATATCTCATTGTAGTTTTGATTTGCATTTCCCTAATCATGAGTGATGCTGAGCATTTCTTCATGTGCTTTTTTGCCATTTGTATTTCTTCTTTGGACAAGTGTCTATTTCAAGTCTTGTGTTCATTTTTTAACTGGGTCGTTTGTCTTTTCACTGTTGAGTTGTAATATTTCTTTATATATCCTGGATATTAAATCCTTATCAGATATGATATCCAAATATTTTTTTCCCATTGAGTTGGCTGTCTTTTCACCCTTTTGACCAAAGTCCTGTGAAGTGCAAAAGTGTTTAATTTTGAGGAGGTCCCATTTATCTATTTTTTTGTTGTTGCTCGTACTTTGGGTGTAAGGTCCAAGAAACCACCACCTACTACAAGGTCTTGAAGATGTTTCCCTACATTTTCTTCTAGTAGTTTTATGGTTCTGGCTTTTATATTTAGATCTTTGATCCATTTTGAGTTGATTCTTGTATAGGGGGTGACAGAGGGGTCCTCTTTCACTCTTTTGGTTATAGATATCCAGTTCACCCAAAACCATTTGTTGAAGAGCTTTTTTTCCCCGTTAGCATGGACTCGGTAGGTTTGTCAAAAACCAGTTGACTGTATAGGTGAGGGTTTATTTCTGGGTTCTCAATTCTAGTCCACTGATCAATGTGTCTATCTTTATGCCAGTACCATGCTGTTTTGACCACTGTAGCTTTGTAATATGTTTCAAAGTCAGGTAGTGAAATTCCTCCCATATCACTCTTCTTTTTTAGAATGCTTTCACTGGGGTCTGTTTTAATGATTTCCTTTAAATTCCTAAAGATCAGGATTCTCATTTCTTTTTCACTTACTTATGCTTATTTATTCATTAAACAGGGACTTACTTACCTAGCACTTAAAATATTCCAGATACTGTACTAAGTTCTAGAAAAATGTATTTAAAGTGCCTAAGATGTATATTGTTAAATTTAATGTTAACATTTGCAGATGGGTAATCCACACCAGTAAATTTGAGTTTATTAAACTATTTCACTAAGAATATTTTTTAAAAGTATGATACTTAATACTTATATAAAAATTTAAAATTATATCAGCCCTAATCACTTAACTTTAAGATATATCATTTTGATGAAGTTTTTTATTTCAATGATTACAAGCATTAAGCTGCACCTATAAAAAAATAGTTAAGGGAAGCAGGTGTGGCTCAATGGCTAGAGCCCCTGTTTACCATATGAGAGGCCCTGGGTTCGCTTCCCGGGGCCTCCTTGTGAGGGCAGGCCGGCTCCCGCAGCACCGTGGGCTGATGCGGCAAGACCTCACAGCAAGGGGGAGATAAGCAGACACAGAGAAGATACGCAGAGAGTGGACACAGCAACACAAGCGGCAAGGGGGGGATAAATAAATAAAATAAATAAATCTTTAAAAAAAAAAAAAAAATAGTTAAAAATACAACCTGTTCTTATCTAAAAGTTAAGTGCAAATACAGAAGTTTGACTTCTGAAATTTTAAATCCAATTCTATTTGAAGTAAAGGGATGAAATAGAGGGCCTTTAGTCCTTACAAATAGGAAAAAAATAAACTGCTTTGGTTTAAAAAAAAAAAAAAAAAAGTCAAAATATAAATTCCACTGGCCAACATTAAACTCCAACTTTGAAAGTAGAAAGTGAAGGTGGAATTTGGCAATAATGCCCGTGGTCCTTTCTCTCTGTGTAGCAGGGTTTGCCATCATGACAAGAGATGCTTTAAGAATATTTAACTTTTACCTTCCATTGACTCCTTACTGCTTTTTCATTTTACATACCTGAGAAGAAACATGGATTCATTCAACTGACCCTCAAGGGTACTCTTTGGCCTTGGCCTCAACTCAATTGGATTTTCTGTGGCAGGAAAGTAAAATATTATCCATAGAGGGAAAAAAAAAAAAAATCATGAGGACATAATGCAAACAGATTTAAAGAGATAGAGAACAATGAAAATAATTCTCAGAAAGAACATGCTAAAAGCATGAACATACTCCAGTGAAAGCTTACCTAGTCTGAAAGAGCGATTTAATCGTTGGCCACCCTTCGGCCCTTTTGCTTGTCCACTCTGGGGATTCTTCAAAACCTCTTTGGAATCTTCTGGCCCAGAATAGTCTGTCACATTTCTGCTGTTCAAAAGGAGAAAGCCAACACAATCAAACTTATTCTGGGGCTCTCTACAGTTTTCTTGTGCAGAACAAGAGCTTAGAAAAGATTATGAAATTATACTACAGAGCAGCAGATGTGATTCAAGCAGTTGGGCACCCACCTCCCACATGGGAGGTCCCAGGTTCGGTTCCCAGTGCCTCCTAAAGAAGATAAGCAAGACAATGAGCTGACCCAATGGGCTGGCAGGGTGAGCTGACAAAACGAGGAGACGCAACGGGGAGACACAATAAGCAGGGAGCGGATGTGGCTCAAGCTACTGGGCGCCTCCCTCCACATGGGAGGTCCCTGGTTCAGTTCCCGATACCTCCTTAAAAGAAGACGAGCAGACAGAGAGAGCACACAATGAACAGACACAGAGAGCAGGCAGCGAGCGCAAACAATGGTGGGGGGGGGCGGTGTAAATAAATAAATAAAATTACACTAGGTATTTGGCAAATTCATAGAGTTAGAAAAAGACTATTTTTTAACTGAGTAGCTAAAATGAGCACTTACTATATGCAAAGTATTATACTCTAAGTCTACAGACCTTATATCTGAAAAATAAATGGTAGCAGGCAGACTGGGAAAGAAAACCTGAACTGTAAGTACCACTAACCCAGCAGTGAGTTTCCCTTAATTTCCCCCTCACCAGTACTGCCCAGCCTCGACTCAAGGACAGCCCTTAGCCCAGAAGTGATATCAAGCATAGGCTGACAGAGCCCCAGGAGAAGCCCTCTGCTTCTGTTCCAAGTAAACAGGAAAGGGAGTCCCTAAAGGTCAGAGAGGGCAGGAGAAACTTCCTACTTTCTTTTTTCTGTTTTGTCCTGCCCCAACCTGCTGATAATCCTGAAGCAGTTGGGTAGAGAGTAGCAGCTGCTAACCTGTGCCTAAGACTCTAAGGAAGGGGAACCCTTTTTAATGCTGTGATACCGAGAGACAAGTCCTGCTCCTTTCTTTTTTCTCTATCCTCCTCCTACCTGGCCCCAAAGGCATCCAGCAATGCATACAAACTTTAAAAACCATGACAAAATAGAATTATCCTGGGAATGACTGCAATTCTGGCTCAATATGTGAAAAATAATTAATATAATCTACTATATATTAAGAGACTTAAGATTGCATGATCTTATCAATTGATACAGAAAATGCATTTCAGAAAATTCAACATTCATTCATGATAAAAAAAAAATTCTCAGTAAACTAGGAATAAAAAGAAACTTTCTCAAATTGAAAAGGGGCAGCTACAATAAAACTACAGCTAACCATACTTAATGATGAAAAAGTGAATGCTTCACCCTAAGAGCAGAATGAGGCAAGAATATCTCCTTTCTTCATTACTGATTCAATACCTTACTGAAATTTTTAGCCACTGCAATAAGGCAAGAAGAAATAAAAGACAAAGATTGGAACTTCTACATCCATTTTTGACATTTTTTTCGCATTTACCTCATCAGGAGGAAGAAATGTGGCAAATCCAGAAATAACACACATTACTTCCAGTCACATTTCTTTAGCTAAGGCAAATCACATGGACATACCTAATCCAAAGGGAGAAATGAGATCCTACCATGTGGCTGGGAGGCAGAAAGCCAGAAGTATTTGGAGTACAAACGACTACCATATCAAGTCACTGAGAAATAAACAACTGATTAGAAAATGAGCAGAATCAAGAACCCAAAAATGTCCTAGCTAAAAAAAAAGATGCCCTGGCTAAATTCTTGGTAGCCCGATAGCCCCTTATTATAAAGCATGGAGATCCAGGCCATGACTGTTGCACTAACAGGACAGTAACGCCAGGAATGTCTAGCAGCCATGCCCCATGCACAAAGGTAAGCTCATGTTACCTGAAGCTGGGCTCCTCCGCGCCTGCTGAGTCGTGATCTTTTCCAGTGAAAGCACTCTTCCAAAACGAATGCTGCAGTAGGCCTGCCCAAGCCAGTCTTCACAGAACAAGAACGTTAAAGCTCCAACTCAGCCGAAACAACGAAATAATTAAAAAAACTACCTCAACAAGATTCTTCCAGGACACGTCTCAATTAGACAAGATATCATATTTTATGATTTATAAACGAAAATGTACCTCTGACAACGTTTTATATTTTATTCTTATTTTGTACAATTAACCTCTCTTAAAAAGCAAAATCAGAGGAAATAATTTAGGTGACTTCAATGCCACAGAATAAAACAGTATGATAACTCAAACACTAGAAGCCTCAGTCATAGGAGATCTCTTCAGGGTTTATATTCCCCAGGGATTAAAAAGAACATTTCTGGATCTCAAATCAGTCTATAAAGGGAATCTACAAATAATTTAAAATTTTAAAGTAAATATATCAGATACTATCAATCTATAATATTATTGTCCTTTATGTCCCAAGAGAGGCTAGATCCATATTCTAATTACCCTGCCTGTTCGACACATTTTAGTAGTGGAACTTCATTCAGAAGTAAACAAGAATATCAGCTTCCTACCTACACTGTATATCACACCAAGTTTAGGGTTCAAAATAATGTAACCTAGCTAGTTCACTCACATTAATATAGCATTAAGCTGTATCTAAAACCCAGATTTACTGTCAAAGCATTAAGTTTTGCTACTAATTAAGTATACCCCTAGAATGAATACTCATCAGATTGGAAAAGGTTATGCCTAAATGAAATTTAAAAACAAAAATGGAAAATTATTTTATTTGATTACTTTAATTATTCTAAATTTCTGTATTGGAACATAAACTACTCTGATCAAAATTAAAACAAAAATGATAAAGAGAAAGAATTTGAATTCACATATGAGATTCCTTTTACCCAAAGGGCTCTTACAATTCATTAAATGAGAATTAAAAATGGCGAAGAAAAGGTGAGATTTCTTTTTCATCCTTCAGATTGGCAAAAAATTAAATGCTCAACAAAGCCCACTATAATGAGATGAGATAGGAGGAGTTTCTAGCATATGGTTGCTGGAAGTATACACCAGCATATAATTCCTAGGGTACAGCAAATGTGTCAAACTAGTTAATGCTCGTAGCCTCTGACCTGCAATCCCATTGTGAGAAATTTATCCAAAGGATAAATTTGAAAAAACAAAAAAAAATACACAAAAGGATATTTGCTACAGTAGTATATATGATATTTCAAATCAAGAAGCATTCTAAGTGTTTACTGTTGTTATAGATTATTACATGTACATTCTGTGGCTATTTAAAATAAATAAGCAGATATATATTAATATGGAAAAATGTTCATAATACAGCATGAATGAAAAAAGTAGGTTATGGAATGGCCCCGTTTATGTAAAACATTATATAACACAGGGATATAAATGTATCGATATATAGCTATGGCATCCAAAATAAACGAGGCTTATTTACATCCTATCAAAAGATGTCCGGAAGACTGTCCAACAAATCTAACAGCAACCCTACAAGTGCTCGAATGTGAGGACAGGAGGCTGGTCCTACGGCTTGTACAAGAGCCAGCATTTCCTTCTGCAGTTCTTCTCATACATTTAATAAAGGAAGAGAATAGACTTTTTTACAAGTTAAACTAAATTTAGTCTCTGTTTTACACTCTGACACTCAGAGACGCCAAATGCTTGCCTACGACCCCTCCAGTTATCTAGTGGCAGAACTTGGACAAGTTCTACTCCCTGCCCCCTCATCTGTGCTACCCCTGTGCCTCAGTTACTACAACATGGAAAACTCATGATGTGCCTATTATCCTGTCACTTGATTTCCACATTATGTCAGGATTATCATAAAAACATATCACATTAAAATGACATTTAGTTAACAGTTATACCATTAGCTATCTTGACGGTAACATTCCAAGTTCAATACTCTAAAATAGTTTTAGTCTGATTTCCATAATGGAAAGAAATGCACTGCTTGGATTTGGGAGCTGCTAGAAAATCTGCCAACCTAACTGGAAACTATTTAATATGTTAAAAGAGAAACTGACTTTTAAAATTTCTCATGATGAAAAATATCTGAGAACAGAGAGAAAGAACACTCCTCAAGCTAAGGTCAGATTTCTTTTTTTAAGAAAAGCAGCCACTGGACCAGCTACTTGTGTATTAAGAACAGCACTATCCTAGAAGTATATGAAATGCAAAAAAAGACTCCACTACTCACTCACATTAAAATGCCGTTCATACCTTTTCTGGGGATCTTTTTGAAGTAAACCATCAAGTAAATTAATTAAATCTGGAGAAGCTTTAGGAAGAGAAGAATCTATAAACAAATGAATTTCCAAAAAGAAAAATAAGGATATGAATGTATAACATAAGTTTATTTTAATACTTACAACATTTAAAGTAATATTTTAACCACATAAGTTGCTTTTAACACTGAATTTACTAATAACAATTACAGCCTCCATTAAATGAGGAGTGGGGAGGACACAAACAAAACACGTTTTTCTAGACCACACAAAGCAAGAATCTCAAAACCTAAGTCATGACAAACTCTAAACTTCTTTATTGAATAACCCCAGCAGGGATCACCAGCCTGACAAACTAATACCCTTCCTTTCAGCTATTAATTATGCCTCATTCTCTAAGGCATTCTTTACTTGACTGACCTAGTTTTATAAAGGATACTTGCAATTTCTCTTTTCTTCATTTTGAAGATTTTTAACAGGGAAATAATAAATATCACAACATTATGATACAGTCCCATTCCATTAATCTCCAAATGTTTTTACCTTTTAAATTGATAGGCATATATATTGGCCAATTCATCCGTCTATGGTTAAAAGAAGTGGCCATGAAGATAACGGCCAAGTACCCTTGAGATAAAGCAACCAAAACAGACGGCTCTACCCAGCAGCACAGCCGCAGTCTGATGGAGAACGCCGAGCAAGAACTAAGCTTGGGCAACCAATGGTAACCTGACCCTTGACCCCTTCATGTTCAGATTTCTTGTCCCTGCATACACACCTTTAACTTATAGGAGAAAACAATAATCAATACTGGGGTATTTTTAAAATATCAGAAGCCATAATTACAGGAAAGGAAATGATTGATTTCTACAAAAATTAAGACAGAGTTAATGAAACAATGAGAAAAATGTAACACTTCATACCCACTAGGATGGCTATTAAAAAAAAAAAACAGAAAACAACAAGTGTTGGTGAGGATGCGGGGAAATCGGAATCCTTGTACAGTTGGTGGGAAAGCAAAATGGTGCAGGCCCTGTGGAAAATAGTTTGGAAGTCTCTCAAAAACATACAATGTAATTTTACCCAGCCAAAAAAATGCAACAAAGTTCTGCTACATGCTACGACACGGATGAACCTTGAAGACATGGTGAGTGAATAAGCCTGACACAAATGGACAAATAGTGTAGGATTCCACTTACGAAATTTCAGTCAGAGACAGAAAGTGGATCACAGGGTTAGGGGAAGGGGAAAAAGGGGAGCTACTGCTTAATAGATACAAAGTTTCTGTGTGGGGTAATGAAAAATTTTGGTAATGGATGATGGTGATACTAGCACATTGTGAATGTAATTAATACCATTGAATTGCACACTTAAAAATCATTAAATGGGAAATTTTGTGTTTTATATATATATGTTATCAAAATAAAAATTTCTTTAAAAAGGAAATGTAGCGCTTTTTTTGTTTTAAGAAATAGGAACTATTTTCAAATTACCAAGAGTTTTGATTTTTTACCTACAATAATTCTTGAACTATTGAAAATATCTTATATTCCTATTTCCTCCAATAATTATCTGTGATTTTTTTCTTTTCAAAACTCACAACATCAATTTTTTTAGAATCCCATTTTCATTTGTGTTTTAAGATTCACTTTTTTCCTGGTGTGCAGAGAAATGTTTTGTTATGTTTGCCTTCTTTTGTTTTTTTTTAATTAAGGATTTTGTTAATCATAGATTAAGTGTTATATTAACCACAGTTTGTATGATTAAAATTCCAATACTTTAAAAATTCTACAACTATTGTGGCAGTCTGATATTATTTATGAATTTCAAAAAGAAGATATTTGATTACGTTTGTAAACTGGTTTGTTCCTCTGGGCGTGATAACCCTTTGAGTGTATTAGATTCAGCTGAGATGTCTGATTATATTATGTTAAGATTAGGGCTTTGATTTAACCACATCATTAGGGCATGCAGGGTTGAGTCCCCGCCTCCCTTGGCAGACTATATAAACAGATGCTCAATCAAGAACGTGTGGAATTAGATACACAGAGAAGAACACAGGAAGAGAGACAGCACCACAGACACAGCAGAAGCCCCAAGAAGAGCAATGAGCCTGAAAGTCTACAGCTGGCCTTGTGAAGAGACCAGAGTAGCTGAGCCTGGAAGAAATGAGCCCCAGGGAGAAGAGGAGCCCTATGCCAGCCTACAGCTGAGATCAGAAGAAGCAGGGACCACGGAGCCATAAGAGGAAGAAGGAAGGCCAAACCCTCACAGATGTCAACCACCATCTTGTGTCAATACGTGGCAACAGGCTTTGGGTGAGAAAGTACCTCTTATGGTAGCCTGAGTTGGACTCTTCAGGGCCTTGTGACTGTAAGCTTCTACCCCAAATACCCTTTATAAAAGTCAACAGAGTTCTGGTCCTTTGCATCAGCACCCATTTGGCTGACTAATACAACTATATAAGTAGTTTAAAAGACTTTTAAAACTTGCCTGGGTAGTATTCTGATTCATTAAGATAAGGGCTGAAAAATGCCTGATTTGTACCTATTCAAACACTAAACAGAAATAACCATACAACACATAAGTACAAATAACTAAATACCTACAAAAAGCATATTATATAACGATTTAAGTTTTTTAAATCTTTTAAATCAAACTTGTGCTATAAGAACACAAAATAATTTATTTTTTAAATGAGGGAAACTTAGTAGTATTTTGTTTCCATTTCCATATCTTTAAAAAAATAGCAAAGGAATTGCTAATATTTCTAAAAATACAAAGTTGGGATCATTTATAAAATAAAACTTTCTGAGGTTATGAATCAATACAGACTCTGAATAAAGGTATGTTCTAAATCGGTATAAACTGTAAATTAAGTGCATTTATCATAAGAAATCTTACCTTTTGGAATAGGTGGCAAAGGATTCTGATACAAAATCTGTTCAACTAATTCTGAAAAGCTTTCTGAGAAGAATGGAGGTTTTCCTTGAATCACAAGAAAACTTAAAGAGTTAAGCAGCAATTTATCCTCTCCAATAATTCTAAAATAATCTCAACTACAGATATTTCAGAATTATGCAGTTTACATAAAAATATATAGCAATAACTAATTTTTGAATGCCAGTGTGTACCAGACAGTAAATTATTTCTCTAATTTAAAATTTATCAACAAATACACAAATTCACATATGGGCCCCACTACCATGATCTCAGGGTTGCGTGGCCACTCAGTACATCTGTATGATGCACAATTACAAGGTACCTTTACAAGAATTTCCACTAATGATCACAGTTTTTAAGTTAGACCCATTTCAACATTAGAGACAATGATCATGAAAAATATCTGTATGCCAAAAGTTCCTAGGAACCTGCACATATGCCCAGACACCAGACAATTCAGCCAAAATCAGTACATATAAAAATTTAGTAAAACCAGCTTTTTGACATCTTATAGGAAAAATATTTGCAAATTACAGACTTAACCATTTTTTTAAGTCTAGCCCTTATTTTAAACTGAACCAGAAAGCAGTTACCTGAAAACATTTCATAAAGCAGACAGCCCAAAGACCAGAGATCACTGGTGATGGAGAAATCAGACCCTCTCACAATTTCTGGTGCTGCATATACAGGAGATCCTAAAAATAAAGTATAAAAAGCAACTTTGTTAAGCATTTGTTTCATTCCCAACACAAATCTACCCGGGAGAGGCCTGGTGAGATTAAAAAAAACAATGGGAGCAAAGCATACACGATTAAAACTTCATATGTATTTCACATATTTAAACATATTCTCATTTTAGGGTTACACTTTGGAAAGGATACATATCAATATACACAGATTTATAAACCCACACGAATGAGAGGTGTGGCACATTTAGGCATATGCTTT
>JAQZBX010106782.1:0-10716 GCA_029593785.1 Cabassous unicinctus
GAATGGACACAGCAGCACAAGCAGCAAGGGGGGGATAAATAAATAAAATAAATAAATCTTTAAAAAAAAAAAAAAAGATCTTCAGCACACAACTTCGAATGGCTCCCCATGGTTTGATGCTCAGTTAAAAAAAAAAATCAGCCAACCAAGATGTTCCATTCTTTGAGTATTCTTACTGAGGTTTCCTTGAAAGAGAAAAGGGTGGTTGATGACCATGGCCATTTGGGAAGCTCAGGCTATTGAGGAGGTTGAAGAGTCACAAGGGCTGGCCAATTTGTTTATTGTAAACATCAATGGTTAGTCATTAATTACTTTTACAAAGAACACAAAACCCTTCCCTTCGGGTTTTGGTGGGACACGCTCCAACCAACAGGCCAGCCATATATCCCCATGAGACAAGGCCATCTGGGGACATAATGTCATTCTTACAGCACTCCAGGAAGGAAATCAGCAATCAGCCCGTTTCACAGACCCCCAAGTGGTCTGCTACAATAACAAATAATCCTAACTGGGGGGAGGAGGCTATTCTTTTGGGTAGGTGAAATAAGCCATTACCTCCAAGCAGTGGTTTTCAAAATGGGGTATTGGCTCACGATTTGGCAATGTCTGGAGTATTTTTGTTGTCACAACTGGGAGTGAGGGGATGCTCCTAGAGTGATAAACACATAGGGCAGTCTCCTACTAAAAAAAAAAATTATCCAGCCCAAAACATCAATAGTGTCAAGGTTGAGAAACCCAGCACTAAGGTATAGCACCCTCTGATTTGCCCTGAGATGCTTATGCTATCCCTCAATGAAAACCTAAGTTAGAAAGTAAAGGCTGGGAAGAGGAGCTTCAGATGCCGTTATCAACCCTTACGCTTAAATCCCCAATCCCCAGGAAGTCCCTGCGGGAATGTGACAAGAGCAGTGGGCTATCAAGGAATGTCCAGGCTGTAGGATTGGCAGGTGGGCACTGGTGTTCTTTGGCCCTTCTCCCACACCCTATCCTTCTCCAGGGCCAGCTGTGGGAGGCCCTCCGATCTCCTCCAACAGTGCTGGGAAAATACCGTATCTAGAAATTTTGACGTCCTTCTATTCTTTTTTAATTGGAAAAAAGCCAGCCAAACAGCAATAGCAAATAAATGGAAAATAAATAACCTATACTTCTAGATTAAAGACATTTTAAATCCATAGACAACAATTAGGAGGATGGTGGAAGGAGAGATGCAGCAAAATTTGGAG
Source organism: Cabassous unicinctus (assembly GCA_029593785.1). Classification (NCBI taxonomy): domain Eukaryota; kingdom Metazoa; phylum Chordata; class Mammalia; order Cingulata; family Chlamyphoridae; genus Cabassous; species Cabassous unicinctus. The sequence continues at coordinate 1,224 of JAQZBX010106782.1, forward strand.
AGAATAATAGAAAGTAACATTAGCTATTTTTAATCCTCTTACAGATCTAAAAGTATATTTTTCTTAGTAACATAGAATGTGTTATGTGTTTCTTGGTTCGCTAATAAAATTATGTCTGGGAAGTTAAAGACATATAAACATTTACAAATGTTTTATAAAGAAGAACAAAGAACACTCTGCATAAAAAGCCATTTCCTCCATCTTTTCCACAATTAAAAAAATTTCCCAAAGTTTTAAAAAACATCCAAAAAGGTGTGTTTTTCCCCTTACTTTCTTTCATTTTTCCTTCCATGCCTTACAATGATGTATACTTTTTTTGGCTAGTCACATTCCCATTATTTTATACCTTGGTTCTGGCCATTATTTTAGCCTGAAGTATCTCCTAAGAAAATCCTCAAACCAGCCAGGGCAATCCATTATAAGATCTGTTGGTACTGCCCCCTTGTGGTTATTTCCTTAATAATAATGATTTCATCACGAGATAGATGTTCAAGAAAGATCCACCAACTGCAGTTATGTGTTGGGACTTGGATGCTGATTATAGAAATGAATATATCACAGTCCTTGCCTGGAAAGATCTCACAGTCCTTTAGGAAGACAGTCGCCTGCCCAGCTAATGCTGGTTTGAGTCAGAATATATTTGAAGTTGCAGGAGGGAAAAGTGATTCATGGGAATGGAAGGGATGGGAAGACCCATGGAAGGAGGGCCCCTGGAGCTGGGCCTGGAGGGACGAAATACACATGGAGAAGAAGAAAGGATATTCTAGGCTGTGGGAAACACTTGAGCGCAAGATGAGTTCAGTTTAGTGTAGAAGTTAGAGTATGGACTTGAGATGAATGCATCTGCCATTCAAGAGCCTGCCCCATTCACAGTGCTCCTCTCTATATATTTACACAGATATTAAGCCCTTATTTCAAACCTCAGAGGAGGAAAGCTATGAGAAACAATTTGTAGTTGAATATTTTCTGGCTGCTCTTAAATGCAAATCAAGGTATAAGTATCTGACTTCCTTTCTTTCTTCCTTTCTTTCTTCCTTTCTTTCTTCCTTTCTTTCTTCCTTTCTTTCTTCCTTTCTTTCTTCCTTTCTCCCTTTCTCCCTTTCTCCCTTTCTCCCTTTCTCCCTTTCTCCCTTTCTCCCTTTCTCCCTTTCTCCCTTTCTCTTTCTTTCTTTCTTTCTTCCTTCCTTCCTTCCTTCCTTCCTTCCTTCCTTCCTTCCTTCCTTCCTTTCTTTCTTTCTTTTTCTTTCTTTCTTTCTGAATGACTATCATTCTATCTTTTAATGTAGTTGTGCCTAAACATTTAGATATTGAAACACAAGGTATTTCCTTTTACTTTCCTTTTATTCCTCCTACAGTTAAGGAAGGATATCAATTTTTTTTAAAAGTGTATGTGTATAGGTAAGTTATATTAACCATGAATTTCACTTTAAGATAGTAAATACAACGTTATAAGATATTTGTTCTTAAAACAACTACTGTCTTGGCTCTTTTAAATAGAGACGGTGACGTTCGCGTTCCTAGAATCCCTTGACGGTTGTGACTACGGCAGACCGAGAACTCTGGCTGAGACTGTGTCACCCTTCACCTCCCTGGCCTTGCTGCTTCCTTGTAAGGTCTGTCTGAGCAGCAGCTCCGGCTGGTCTGAATTTAGCAGGGTCTGGACACCGCACGGCAAGGGCGAGGGAGGTTGTCCTAACAGTTGCCGATTCAAATTCATACTCTGTTGCCAAAGCCCCACATTAATCCATGGTCCTCCTAGGCCGTGACTGGGGGCAGAGTAAGTCCCCAAATTATAAAGAACCAGTATTCTCCTGACAGTAGCACACAGGGCCGCGGCAGCCTGTGACCTGAGCTGAAGCGCCTGGGCTATATTTAAGGCCCCTGGAGACCCTTTCTCCCCATCTGGATCCCACTGGTGATCTGTCCATCACCCCCAGAGTCCTGAGTAGCAAGAAAACTGTGTATTTATAGGGCATCTTTCTGAGAAGAGTCCCGAGCTCTTTTCAGATATTAGCTCACTACAGTAAGGGCTGGAGGGGGGAGAGAGGGAGCCGGGGCCCTGTGTTTTCCTCTCCCTTTAAGGCAGAGGCATGAGCCCAATATTGGAAGCTGGGAGACTTGGGCTCCTGAACCCCTGTCCACAGCGTGACCTTAACTGAGCCGGCACTGAACTCCTTGCCCCTGCGGCCTGGTTGTGGAGCCCAAAGAGAAGCCCGTGCTTCCTGAGTACTTTCCATGTCCACATGTCCACAGATGAGAGCCGGCTGCACCTCAGAATGCAGTCTTAGGCCCCCTTTCCATCCCTCCAGCTTAGCCCTCCCCTCTGGGTCACGTAGCGTCCTCACACCACATACACCGTGCACGAGGGACACCTCATGCTGTACTCTGAATTTCTCACAGTTTATTTTCAGGATCCTCGGCCTCCTTTGCTGTGCATTTTTTCATACTCCTAATGTAGGACTGCCAGATTTAGCAAATAAAAATACAAGACACCCAGTTAAAACTGAATTTCAGATCAACAACCAATATCTTCTTAGTATGAGTATGTCCCATGTTATATTGGGGATATACTTATGCTAAAAATTATTACTGTTCTATATCTGAAATTCAGACTTAGCTGGGCATCCTATACTTCATCTGGCAGCCTTTCCCTAATGCCTTTCCATTACTGGTCATTTACACCTGCAAACTGCAGCAGAGTAGCACACAAGTGAAAAGAATAGCAATGTTCTACTTAGAAGACTTCGTTTGGAGCTCAGCTCCACACCCAGCCGGTAACCTTTAGAAAATCACGTAGTCTCTCTGAGCGTCACTCACTTCGTTGGAAATAAAGATGATGATGCTGGTAAAACCAGCTGCACAGTCTACATAAGTGATTCTATTGAGAGACAAGTGGGAAAGGGGCAAACAGGGGGGCCTTTCGAGAGCCCCAGAAATCCCAATTGCCCTAGGCAGCCTCCAGCTCCTTCTGTGTGCACCGGCCGTAGCTGCCTCGGGAATGTTGGCAAGGAGAGGTTAAAGGGGCTCAGAGGAAATCCTAGCACTTGACTGCAGTGTCCCCTGCCCTCACCTCCACCACCGTGGCCTAGGATATTGAGGCACAACGAGGCCTGCTTGGAAGCTGGGCAGGACGCAGGAGTGCCCCAAATGTATTTGTCATCCACCCTAAGTAAGCCCTGGCAATGTGAAACCCTGCCAGCCCATCCAGGGCCTGGCAGTGGGACGCACAGTAGGAGTCCTGCCTCGTCACTCTGCCGCTGTCACCCATCTTTAAGGTGGGGCTCTTGGCCCATAGGTCACTGAGCTCTGACCTACAGGAATGAATTTGTTCTAAGCAGATGACCCACGGGAAGGGCTGGGGTCCTGGGAGAGGCGCTCAGCTCCAGGGGGCGGGGCCGTCTTGGCTCTGGTGATGGGTCCCTCGGTGGAGCCTGCCCTTGCAGTATTTCCCAGGTTGGCTGCCTGTGTCTCCGGATTTTCATAGGGAGTTCTTGTGACGAGTGGCCCGAAGTCTGGCCACTGCCTGGGTACCTGGCATCTTGGCGCTTTGTCCAGGCTGCAGGTGGACTTTGTCCAGCCCTGAGGCCATAGATTTCAAGGCCAGAAGAATGAGACTATGTGAGACCATTAGGAGGGAGGCATTTGCTTTGGGGGGCGAAATTTAAGGGGATGCTGAAAACCTCAGTAATCAATGAAAATAACATTTAATGCAATATACTAAAAAAAAAAATTGATGCAAAAATCCATGATGAACGAAACATCAAAATTTTAAATAGAGACGATCAGCATTACTGCTTTTTCCTCTTGCCCCAGGCTCCCACAGAGCTGGAAGAGGGCTATTCCGCATCCCACCCAGTTCACCCTAGTCGGGTCCTGCTGGCTATTCTCCAACCTCTGCTCTTTCCAGAACCTTCCCTGAAGAGCAGCCCATAGCTACAGGGGCCTGGCAGGCCAGCAAAAACCCCCTCCAGGGTCTTCCCACTCTTGAAAGCTAGCGCCACGTCATGCGTTCCCAGCCTGCACAGGCACATCCCGCGCTGTGGGAGACTCTCACGGGGGGTGACCGGGAGTGTGGACGGGCTCCCTTGCTTCAGGAAGCGCTCCATCACGTGCCCCTACCTGCACCTCAGGCCTTCTAGGCCATCCTTCTGTGCCTGTCCACAGGCTTGTGGACGCGAGCGCTGGGGTGGGGGCGTACAAAACCCAGCCCAGGGCCCGCAGCTCCAGGGGGCCGCTTTGTTGCCTCAGCCAGGCCGCCCAGCGCTCGGGGTCGCTCCCCCCCCCTGTGGGGAGGGAGGCTTAGAATCCAAACCCTAACTGCCCAGATTCTAGAAGTGTTCCCTCTCTGCCTTCCTTCCTTCCTTCTCTCCTACCTCACCTTCCTCTCCTCTCTCTCTCTCCTTGAAAAAGAGTCATTGAGGCCTTTTGGGGCAAGAGCTGTGCTACTTACCGGCAGTACAGTAGTGAGCACCAGCAGTCAGACGCCCTGCCCTCAGGGAGCTACTAGCTAGTGAGGAGACCCCAGACGTCAATCCCCAAAGCTCGGAGATGAGGATGTGATTGTGAATCAAGGCAAATGCCACGCGGGGCTGTGGGAGCCCAGATTGGGGTGATCTGGCCTAGCCAGAAAGGTTGCGGAAGGCCTACCTGAGGAAGGGGTGCTGGCACATGTCCTTTTCACACTCCTCACATGGAGAGACAGGGCCTTTATTCCCTGTGCAGGAAGTGACGCTATGTGGCTTCTGAGGCCAAGTCATAAACAGCAATACAACTTCCACTTGCCTCTCCTGGGATACTTGTTCTTGGCACCCAGCCACTGGGATGTGGGAAAGTCCAGGCCACATGGAGAGGCTCTGGCCAACAGTTTCAGCTGAGGTCCCAGCTGACGTCCTGCGTCAGCCAGGCACGGGAGGGAGGAAGCCTTTGAGATGTCTCCAGCCCCAACCATTGTCTAACTGCACCACGTGAGAGATCCCTAGCAAAAACCACCACGGTGAGCCCAGTCAATGCCCAGAACTCTGAGGTGTAATAACAAAATGATGGTATTGTTTTATGCTGCATAAGATGAGGGGTCATTTATTTTGCAGCAACAATTACTGGAACAAATGGGAAAAGCAAGTGCAAAGGTCCTGTGGCAGGAGAGTGAGTAGGTGGGGAAGGGCAGGGTAGTGTGTGCCTCACCTTGGCCTTTTTAAATATGAAGAACCAGTTTCCTCAAATCCTATACCCAACCCAACATCTCTACCCTCCTCCACACCCTTCCTCTAAACCTACTCCTCTTGTAATAGCACCCACTTGGTTGCTGAAGCCAGTGGTCTGTGGCCCTTTCCTCTCCTTCCATGAGCTTCTGTGGATAAGGTGCCCACTGCATGTCAGGCATTGTGCAGACAATGTCTCAATTCTCACAGCACCTCTCTGCGGTGGGTGCTATTCCCCTTCCTATGGACAGAGATGTGGAGGAACTTCCGTACACTCACACGAGTAAGCCAGAACCAAGATGCAAACCCAGGAGTATGGCTCTCAGCCCCGGCTCTTTACCGAGCAGTGCTGCCCTGTGGAACCCAGTGGGTGGCCACTGCTGTGCCTCATCACGCCTTGCTGCACGTTTGCAGTCGCTGTCTAACTTGTCTCTCAGCCTTCTCCACTGTCTCCCTGCAGTTCTCCTCCAGGCTGCCACTGGAGTGAGATTTCCTGGACCCACATCTCCTGCAGAATAAGGTCTAAACTCCCTTGCAAAGCCTATTAAAACCCTTCCCGGGGAGCAGGTGTAGCTCAGTGGTTGAACACCTGCTTCCCATGTACGAGGTCCCAGGTTCATCCCCTGGTACCGCCTAAAAAACAAAAACAAAACAAAACAAAAAAACCTTCCCAGTCTATTCTTTGGAGACTTCAACACCCACCCCCATGTGTCCTCCACAGTGTCACTCAGAACTCACTGGCCCCCACAGGCCTGCTCCTTTGGACTCTACCTTTTGCACAAACTCCTCCTTCTCTATGAATGCCCTTTCCCACCCAACTCAATCTTCCTGACCCATCCCAAATAGCTCCCCTTTTCTGAGGCTTCTAGCCTGGGCTTCTTTGATTCTCTGTACCCATTTCTCATATACACCATCAGTATCTGTGTCCTTGCCCACTTCTCCCGCTCGAAGATTACTCCTTGAGAGCAAGGAATTGAATGCTAGTTACCATCGTATCCCCAACCCCAAACCCACTGGGTGGCATGTGGTAGGTGCTTAGTAAAATATTTGCAGTGAAGAAATGAATAAATAGATGAATATACTTGTAGTGTATGGGATGGGATAGAAAAGTAGTTAGAAAAGAAGTGCTATTGATGAATAGAGGGAGCCTTTTTTTCTTTAATTTGTTGAGAGAGTAACATAATGAATGAATGAGTGAATGAATGACATGTATTACTAAGCTCTGGGTCTGGAGGCAGGGTAAGCAGGCGGCCAGGCTTTCTAGTCCGCCAGCACACACGTCAGTTGCTCTAAGACCCCTTTGGCCTCTTGCTACCATGGCACTGGAGGAGAGTCATCCCTTCCCCCACATGCCCACTTCCTCACCCCCCTCTTACAGTACTTGTGAGTAATTGGAAAGGAAGCTGGTGGAGAAAGCCCTCCACAGCTGATGAGCCCAGCAAACGGCGTCTGTCGCTGGCTGGCCCACAAGATAAACATCAGGCCAAACACACGATTCCTGTCACCTTTAGTCCCGTGCTGTGGTTTATCGTAAGCATCTCCCTCTCAGCCAACAGTTCTAGGAATCAGGCAAAACACGAATCCTAGGGCTAGGAGAACCCCACAGGGGCCAATAAGCCTATGTCCCCGCTCAAGGTAGAGCACAGCCCAAACACCTGCCGGTTCTTAGCCATCTTCAGGATGCTGCCCATAGCTGCTCTGGAAGTTTGTCAAGGGAGGGAGTTCACTTACAGCCAGCATCTTTCTCTCATCATAGCCTTTGGAAGACACACCACCTGGATCCAATCCTGTCTTCACCACTTCCCAGCTACATAATCTCGGACAAGTCACTTGACCCCTCTGAGACTCAGTTTCCCCATCTGTAGGAGCACCTTCCTCATAGGGTTGTTCTATGAGTTAAATTAGTAAATATATCCAAAGTGCTTAGATCAGTGCAGGCACATAGTAAGCAGTCAATACACATCAACTATGGCCACCCTTTTGGGGTTGCAGACACACACACACAAGTCATTGCTTGTGTGTAATTATGAAGCAGTGTAATTATGTCTTTTCATTTATATCATACGTCATAACATGCTTTTACACTTTAGCTTGGTCAAGAAAATATAAGAATGAGAGATGGTAAAGACAATTATTTGCTACCAGTGTTAAATGCACAGAGCTGGGAGTAGCCTCAGAATCAATATGGTACAGAGCCATCACCTTGCAGAGAAGGAAAATGATATGTAAGGAACTCGTCCACAACACACATCTTGCTAAAAACAAAGGGTGGGATTAGATCCTTAGTCTTCTATCTCCCAACATAGTGCATGTTCCCCTACACCATGCAGAACAGAAAACTTGCAGCAATCCCACTGGGATTGTTCTTTCCTTCCACTTGTTCTCCCCTTGGCAAGCAGAGAAACCTGAGGTGGGGACCGGGGAGACACTGAGTCAGGCCTCAAGCCAGGCAAGCTCAGGAGTCAAACGATTACCCCTCACAGGGTAAGACATTTTCTGTCCACTGCAACTGTCCAGGGCAAAAAGGCTCGAGCTCTGTTATGAGGTCCCAGTGCCAGTTGTGGCACTGCCACTTGTTAGACGTATGATTCTGGGCAATTCTTTTACTTCTCTGGGAAGTCTCTACATTCGTATATTCAGATTTCCTAAGATCTCCTTTACAAGAGAAAACACAAGCCTCATAAAACAGCAACTGCCTTTAGCCCCATCTTTGATTTTATAAGATGGGAAAGTCCACTCAAGGGCCACTTAAAAGCACCTGGCAGGAGTGGATGTAGCTCAAGTGGTAGAGCGCCTGCTTCCCATGTGCGAAGTCCTGGTTTCGATCCCTGGTACCTCCTAAAAACAAAAGCAAACACGGAGCATATGTGGCTCAAGAAGTTGAGGACCTGCCTCTCACAGGGAGGTCCCACGTTTGGGTTCCGGTGCCTCTTAAAGAAAAAACGAGCAGACAACGAGCAAAAACAATAGGCAACAAGAAAAAAACAAACAACAAAAAACACAACGAGCAGACAACAAACAAAAGCAAAAAAAAAACCGAGCAGACAAGCACAAACAGCGAGCAAACAGATGAGGAAGCCAACTCAGGGAAGAAACCAAAACAAAACAAAAACAAAAAACAACTGAAAAAAACAATTCTCGTTGGGGAGCGGATGTAGCTCAGTGGTTTGAGCACCTGCTTCCCATGTACGAGGTCCTGGGTTCATTCCCTGGTAAAAAACAACAAAAAAAAACTGGCGAAAATACAATGCCCTGAGAGAATGCTAGGAGCGCCCTCCTCTGGGCGCATTATAGGTGCTCGACAAACGTGACGCATTAATGACTTGTGAGGATGTAGTGGTGTTTCGATTGATTCTTTCTCATCAAGTGGGAATCTAGAATATTTATCAGTCCATTCATTTATTTGCTCAGTCATAAAGCAGCTGCTAGATCTTCACACAAGTCTAGCTCAAGCTGGGCACAGTGGAGGCGACCGACATCTGGAGAAGTTAATCATCCATACGAATGGACACGGAGTAACACGGAGGAGGCAGCCCAGTGTAGTGCAGGCGCAAGCGTAGGTCAAGTGAGCGCACAGAAGGGAAAAATAAGTGGGCCTGAGTGATCGGGGACGGCTTCATGGCATATGAGACCCTGAAAGAGAAGCAGAAGTGGGATGGGAGGCAGAGTAGAGGATCCGAGAAGTTGCTCTGGTACAAGAAATAAAACGAGCCCGGCTTGGGGGTTACACACCGGGTTGGCGTTGACTCGCATTTCTCAGCTAGACGGTCAAGAACAAGTTAATCAACTGCCCTAAGTCTTAGTTTTCTCACCTGTGAAGTTAAGAGAGATGGGAAGATTCAAGAGGTAATACACAGGCCTGGCACATAGTAAGTGCCTCATGAATTCTAGCTGCTACTGTTTTGAATTTATAGTGGCAAAAATGCCCACGTGGGTGCCGAGGGTGGGCCCATGCTATGCCCACAGGTCAACACTGACGGTATTTGGTCACGAGTGAAGCCACCCTTGCGCTGATGCATGGCTTGTTCTGTTGAGTAAAATCTCTCTGATGGGAGCTCAAGAGAGCGGACTCTCAGAGCAATCTCAGAAACTTGACCTAGCACGGGGCCTTCAATAGAAAGCAGGCATTCAATAAACATCGCTGGATGGCTGGATGGGCTAGAGAATTATTCTCAAAGGTTCCTTGTTTGCCTGGTTAACCAGTGCATCACTAAACCTTCCTTAAACCTGTTATATGTTTCTGCTAATACCGCTTTCCAGAGTTAAAGAAACATAGTCACATGTATGTTCCTCAT
>JAQZBX010106783.1:0-10721 GCA_029593785.1 Cabassous unicinctus
GAAAAAGAGATTTTGGAAAATTTTGGCCATTTTAATCTTGGGATTGAATGGTCCTGTGCACCCAGTAGACAAGCAGGTGGCATTCCAACCATGTACAGAGTGCTGGACCAAATTCAAAATGCACTTTCCCATAGAAACTCTGACCTAAATGATGATCTGGTTCCCAAGCTAGTTCATTAAAGAGTATCTTACTAATATAAGAGATATCGTATAAGAGATACATTAAGATATAAAAACAGTTAAGTAATTATGATAATTAAAATTGAAAATGCAGCCAGACAAGCAACGTTAAAAATATGAATACTGGTGCTAGAGGAAAACAGGTTCATTTTTTAAGTTTTTCTTAATTACCTAAGCATTAGTTTCTGTAGTAAGCAATGCCTGGCACGGCTCCCAATGATCCCCTTTCCTGGTATTCAAGCTGTTGTATAATCCCTCTCCCCCTTGAGTGTGGGCTGGATATAGGGGCTTGCTTCTACTGAATAGAATATAGCAAAAGAGCTGGGATGTCACTTCTGTGATTAGGTTTACAAAAGACTGTGCCTTTCCTCTTGCTAGCATCCTCGCTCTCTATTGCCTTCTCAGCTTGTGTGCTTTGATGAAGCAAGCTGTCCTGTTGAAAAATGCACATGGCAAGAAACAGAGGTGGCCAGTGGCCAATAGCCAGCAGGGAACTGAGGCCTTCAGTCCAACGGTCCCAAGTGGGACCAGATCCTTCCCAGTCAAGTGGGAAGCAGATCCTTCCCAGTCAAGTCTTGAGATGGGACAACAGCCCCAACCAACAACTTGATTGAAACTTTTAAGACCCAGCCTCCTTCAGTTGTGCCACACCTTAACTAAAAAAAGCACCTTCAAGAGGTCCTATTTGCAATGGGTCCACACCCATAGGAATGAGAATTGAGATTAAGAACATGTCCACATTGGGTGCATAATGCAATCGATCACAGCATGTATGCAAATAAAAGATAAATACATTTTTCATTTTAACAGATACAGCCAAAACGTTCTCCAAAAATCCTGCACTGACAATGACCTCCACCAAGAGTGTATGTAATAACACAAGCTTCCCCTCACCCTCATCAAAAGTGAACACTATGAGTCTTGGTCTTGCTGGTCTGATGGATAAAAAGTGTTATTTCATTTTCTATCATGTTTATTTACAACCTGACAAAAGTAAAAACCATGTGGCTCTCATTTTCTTGCACACAAATGAGGCCTGAGAAAAAGTGTCATTACACACGTCTTCCAAGATTTGGAAAGTTTTTTAATTTATGGATAAAATAAAAAGAAGATGTTGCTGAGTTAATTCACAAGTGTCAGAAGATACAGAAGGAGGAAAGGAATTCTTTTACAAGACAGGCACAGAAATAAAGCTAAGCACGGGTAATGAGAGGAGAATGGGGTGTTCAGCCCAGGGGTGCCAAGGGCCAAGGAGGTGGAGGGCGGGGCAGACCAGGTAGATTCAGGGGCAGGTGGAGGAGGTGGTGATCTGGGGTGGGAAAGATTTTTGTTAACTCAGGAGTTTAAAACTGTGGACCTGGAAAATGCCTACATTTGTTTCTTGGAAGTGCAGTTACCTGCACCAATGATCCCTGAATATCTGATTCCTCTAAAGAAATTATGGGTTCAAATAAAATTTAGCAATAAACATTTCTTTGAGCATCTCAAACAACAATGAAGTGTGGTACTTCTCATAGCATACAGTCCTGTAAGGTGCCCACCATGCTTCTTGTGTTACAAACTGAGGTTTGGAGAACTTACATAACTGCCCAGCGTTCCCCAGTCACCACCTGGCAGCACAGAGGCCTAAACCCGGGTATGTCTCACTCTTTCTGCCAGGTTCCGCAGACCCTGACCCTGGTTTTTTTTTTTTTGTCATTCTTGTCGCATGATCTTGGGAATGCCTTTAAACTCTTCGGACGTTGATTTCCTTCTCTTCGGAAGAAAAGGATAGAACCAGATACTCTAAGGGGTTTCTTCCAAATCTAACATTCCCTAACATTCGTGGATTGCATTTACTATCTCTCAGATCACAAAGTTGAATTAGGGCTGTACAGAAACAGAGAGAAAGCTTTCCTCTGGAGGCTAATTTAGCCTAGTGTGTACCTCTTAGAGACACACTCCCTGAAAGATATTTATTGCTCCTGAGAGAGCAAGAAATCATAAGTTTGGAAATGGAAATCAGAGCAGGACAAGAAGGCAGCTCCAGGAGACTCTTCCAGAAAGCTTGAGGTTTCAAGAAGCCTTTGACACTCTGTGGGAAGAATTATGGTTTAGAGTCAAGCATTTTTTATAAAAAGAGGAGGAAAGAAAAGAAAGAAAGAGAGGGCTGAAAGAACTTTTACCAAGTCTGACTAAAAGCTGATTTATTCAATATTAGTTTTGAAAAGACGAGTTTCTCTTCAGTTACTGCTATCTATTTGGAACTGTTTCCTGGACTGAATATGGAATCTCCCCTTATGCATAGTTGGAAACTGGAAATTAAGGATGAGAAAACATAATGTTTAATGTGAGATAGAGAGTTTGGAGAACATCTTTTTAAAATATAACCATTTTTTCTGATTATAAAAATACCAAATACTCATTATAGAAAATTTGAAAACGTTCAAGAAATTATAAAGAAGAAAATTTAAAAACCACTTATAATCCCACTACTTCATCATGCAGGTGGGTTTCCTTCCAGTTCTCTTCCTACGCACATGTTTTTAAAACAAAATTGGGTTTCTACTATATATATATAGTTTCTATCTTACAGTTTTAAAGTCAATATAATAAAAAGACCAATTTCTCATGTCATCAGAAATTCTTCCAAAACAGCATTTTCAGTGCCTGTGTAATGTTCCACATTTTGAGCATGCCATGATTTTCTGAACCATTGTCCTGCTGGAGGATAGAAAACCAACAAACCGACGTGTCAAAGAAATGAAGGAAGCCAGGGAACTATGGGATTTGGTGTTGGAGTTACTTATTGCTATGTAACTACCCAAAACTTTGTGACTCAAAGCAATGTAACAGTTCACTCAGGAATGTGCGATTTGGGCAGGGCTTGGCAGAAGGAAGCGGTTCCTCTGTGTTCCATTCAGCATCAAATGGGGTGAGTTGAAGGCTATGGGCTGGACCCATGAGAAGGTTCGCTTACTTTATGTCTGGGAGCTGAGGCTGGCTGTCGGCTGAGACGGAGCTGCTGTCATCACCCAGAACACCCATGCATGGCTTCTCCTTGTGGCTTGGGCTTCTTTACAACATGGTGGCTTGGAGTACCAGGACAAGCGTCCCAAGAAAGAGAGCCAGGCAGAATTTCTATTGCCTTTTCAAGCCTAGCCTCAGAAGTCACGCAGCATCACTTCAGTCACATTCTATGTGAACTGAGTTGACCACATTTGGACGTTACCCCAGACCTCTCACATTGGAGGGATCCTTTCCTGAAGACACACTCCCTAGCTGGAGGGCCTGCATTCCACTCCTTCTCAGCCTGGGCCAACCTTTCAGTGAGAGAGCTGACTTCACAGAAGGGCTTGGCTTAGAACTAACTGTGATTCTGGAATCCAAAGCCCCAAAGCAGGGACAGTCTTGCTTTAGGGGTATAAGCTGCTCTCTTGCCCCAGGCTAAACCTGTCTGCTCATAAAGTCCCCCAGGATTTTATTTCCTACTCCTCCAGAAGTTTCTTCCAGCCCTCTCAAGTTAGTTTCAGGGGCCCAAATGCTGGGGCAGCCCTGACAGAGCTTGAACCACAAGCTCAGGGCCCCCACCTGGCTGGGAAGCCCCCTTCACCCAACTGGACCTTCCTGAGGCCCCAGGTCTCACCACGGCCAGGGTTCAAGCCCAGGGAGCTGCCTCCGCCACCTTTCCTCTCTTCTTCACTAGCAGAGTCCAATGCCCCAGGACAGGCTCCTTCCTTCTAGAACCTCCAGGTGCTTATCCCAGCCAGCCAGCCCTCCCAGGACCTAGGCAGCGTCCAGATCCCTTCTCTGCCTCCTCAGAGCCCTCTGGCTGAGGGTGCCGTCCACGGGGGGAAAGCCCTTAGCCTCAGACTAAGGAGAACTCCCAACCCAGCACCCTCTTCCCAAAGACTTTAGGTTTCTGAAGGGGCCAAGGGGTGGGGCCAGACCCCCAGGAGTGGGTGCTGCAGGCAGCAGATTGAGAGAGGTGCGATGACCAGCAGGTCCGGGGGTGGGGGTGGGAATCAGGGAGGAGGCAACAACTTCCTAAGGAAAGCTTGGCAGAGACGTTGACATCTGAGTTGTGACCCAAAGGGTGCGTAGAAAATATTAAATCAGCAAAACCATCCTTCATAATCCCAGCTTGCTTAACACCCCCACATCGGCCTTGAACTATGCTAGTGTTTGATCTAGCTCATTTTAAGGCCTCTTCAACTCGGGAGAAGAGAATTGTGAATGTAAGCAACTGATACTTCAAACATAAATCCATTAGCCATAGAAGATCACTCTTAGTCAAAAAAGCAAAGCGTTTTCTTTTCTCTGAGCAGTTGATATCACAAAACTGTTCATTTAACACTCTGGAAAAGAGACCATTCTACATCTCTCTCTCTTTCTCTCTCTCTCTCTGTTACCAATAACGTTGCACTCATGGGTCTCTTATTTTTTCTAAATGAAATCTTCAGAATATTATTTTTGTATGAACACTTTGACACCCAGGAGTCTAGTGAAGCTTTTTTGCTTTGAATCTAGAAATCGCTTCTCTTTTTTTTTTTAGTTTGAAGAATTTAGATTTCATGGTTTGGATTTCATTCCAAGTTCAGACTGCTTGAAGGCCCGGTGGGATCACTACTTGGCAAAATAGATCCCCGTTCCTAAAATTAAACAATTATTACAAACATCCGCGCTTCCACGCTGGTGCTGCTGAAAGGGCATTTTCATATCACAAGCCGAGACTTCCTGCCGGGCGGTGGGTGGAGGCTGTGCAAGCTGGGCCGGGGGTGGGGGGTGCCACGCAGCTGAAGCCCTTTTCATCCCAGAGCCTTCTCAGTGCCCCCCACCACCACCACCACCACCGCCTCCCCGGATTCACGGGGCCTGTCATTTGAGGCTAAGTCATATAGACCGATTCAAAGTTCACTCGGGGACATGGGCAAGAAAAGACAACAAAACACACATTCTTCTCTCCAAAATCTATTCCCAGACTCCAGGATGTTGCCTGGCCCACAGTGGACACCCAATAAAGTTTATTAAATGCTGGAAAAGAAAGAAACAAAGCAGGGAGGGAAAGAGAGAGAGAAAGGAAAGGGGAGAGGAAGGAAAGGTTCTGAAGTGATGTTGAACAAATGGCAGTTCATATACTTACATACACTGTATATATGGTAAATTACTAATAAATAAAACTGAGCACTTGACATGTGGCAGGCACCACACACGTTACCTCGAGCCCATGATGACACCATGAGGAAAACACCACTATTAACCCCGATTTACAGATGAAGACACTGAAGGTAGGGAGATTAAGGAACTTGCCAAGGTCCCAAAACCAGTGAGCGGCCAGGTTGGAATTCGAACCAGGTCTACCTGGTAAGTGTCTGCACTCTCTCTCTCTCTCCTCCTCTACTATTCATCCTCAAGGCCCCAGAACGCGTTTGTTTCTCTTCTTTCTTTTCCGTCTTTTATAAGGCTAGGAACCAATGCAGGTCATGAGAACACAGTGGTCAGCCTCAGCAACGAACAATCCTACGCTCACAGGCGTCATCACAGGCAAGGGGGGCCGAGGAAGAGCCAGGCTGGTTCTTCCCCACCGAAAGTGAGAGAAGAAATGGGGTTAGAAGCTTTTAAGGAACAAAAGACACATTTCGTTCCGTGACATGAGCCGTGAGGCTGCAGGGAATCAGGGGCCACCATGACTTGGATTTTATCCCAAAGGCAACAGGAGGCTCCTGGGAGGTTTTAAGCAGCTCGGCAATAAGGACACCATTTAGGTTTTTAAAGAGCACCCTGTCAGCCATCAAAAGGAAGGAAGTTGAAGGAATGCTTCAGCAGGGATGAACCTCAGGAACGTTATGCTGAGTGAAAGCCAGGCACAAAATGACGAACACTGTATGATTCCACTCATATGAAGTATCTAGAATAAGCAAATCCATAGAGACAGAAAGGTGATTAAAGGTTACCAGGAGCTGGGGGAGGCAGGGGGATTGAATAATGGGTGCAGAGTTTTTGTTTGGGGAAAGTTTTAGTAACAGAAGGTGGTGATGTTGGCACAACATTGTAAAAGTAACTAATGCCACTGAATTGTACACTTAAAAATGTTTTTTAAATGGCAAATTTTATATTATATATATATTTATGTTACCATGATTTTTTTTAAATAAATGGAAAAAAAAAAAAAAAATCACTTTAGCTACTGTGTGGAAATGGATTGGAGGCCAGTAGGAGGCACCCTGTGCCTGAAGCCCAAGAAAACCCCTTGACCAATCGCTCAATACCTTCCAAGCCCTTCCCAACACCCAGGACGCCAAGATGGATGAGACATGGCCCCTGCCCTCCAAGAGCTCTCAGTCTAGAGGGACAGAGACATATAAGCAGAGCACTCCATGCTGTACCAGGGGACAGTGCTAGCAGAAAGACCAGAGTGAGGGCCAGAGGAGGTTCCAGAGAGGATGAAAGGTTTGTAGGAGCTGGGTCTTAAAGAATGAGTTTGTGTTCTACTGGTGAATAAGATGGGAAAAGGCATTCCAGGGTGGAGAAAAGCAAGGAGGTAGAAAACAGCATGCAGGGAAGCAGATGTGGCTCAAGCATTTGGGTGCCCACCTACCACATGGGAGGTCCCAGGTTCAGTTCCTGGTGCCTCCTAGAGAAGACAAGAAAGACAGCAAGCTGGCCCAACGGGCTGGCATGATGGGCTGGCGCAGCAAGCTGATGCAGCAAGATGATACAACAAGGAGACACAAAGAGGAAACACAATGAGAGGCACAACAAAGCAGGGAGCAGAGGTGGCTCAAGCAAATGAGCTCCTCTCTCCCACATGGGAGGTCCCAGGTTCAGTTCCCGGTGCCTCCTAAAGAGAAGACGAGCAGACACAGAGAGCACACAGAGAATGGACACAGAGAGCAGACAGCGAGTAGACACGGGGAGGCGGACAGTGAGCGTGGGCAACATGGGGGTGGGGGAAGGGAGAAATAAATAAATAAAATAAATCTTAAAAAAGCAAAAACAGCATGCTGTGTTTAGGAACCTGATAACGTTCTCTATGGTGGGAGCATAGCGTTGGGTGGGAGTCAAGGAAAAGGCAGCAGGGAGGAGACTGGTGAACTAAGGGCCAATATAGGTCTGAAAACAATTTTGTATGTCATCTTGCGGGGACTGAACTTTTCCTGAGGGAATGGGGAGCCATGGAAAATTATTAAGCAGGGAGATTTTCCTTTTTAAGTGATCACCCTTCATGAAGGGTCAGGGATGGCCTAGAAGGAAGAAACATTGAGGACCCAGAGCCCAGTCTATCAGAGGGGACCTGGGACCTACTGGACACTACAATCCAGTTTTGAGCGGCTGCCCTCAGGCTCCAGCTTTGCACAAAAGTCCACACACCAGGGGCCACTGGGCAGGCTCAGCTCAGATCTAGAAGATCTCACTCCTAATATCTAGAAGTCAAAGGACTCCAGCAAGAGGGTGTATCACAGGAAACCAGAAAGGAGTTCTGGTGCAAACCAGAACTCAGAAGAAAACTGAAAGTCCTATATTGCTTCCATGCCATAGTTCTTCCCAAGACTGTTCTGTTTGCAGAGTCCCCTCCAGGCTCATCGCCTGGGACTCTCCTCAACAGCCCTGGGGTTTTTCTGTGCCCCCCACTCCCCACACTTTTTACTAGGCCCACTATGGTGAATTGGAAAGCACACAGTTTGCCCAGGAGATCAAGAGCCTGGATTCCAAAGTTCCAGCTCCCACTCTTACGCTCCCCTTCCCTGGGCCCCAGTTTCTTCCTTTACAGATCTGGTCCCATTCCTTCTCTATGAGGGAGGCAGAGCAGATCAGATCTACAGATTCCAAAGAGCCGTTAAAGTAGAAGGCGTCTTCTCCTGCCCTCCCCAGAATGTTTTTGAACTTCATTTTTAAATCAACTGCCTATCACAGAGATGGCTGTTTCCTTCAGCTCACAGTGTGGGTGCTCAGTAAGGACCGTTGCTGTAGAGACTGTGGAGGTTTCCAGAAGAGCAGTTCTAAAGCTTGGGGCTCACAAGAGTTGTCCCCTTCAGGTCACAGTCAAGACCGCTTGACTGTTTATCAGTTTCCTAGGTCTGCCATGACAAAGTACCACAAACTGGGTGGCTTCAAACAAGAGAAATTTATTTTCTCGGTTCTGGAGGTGAGAAGTCTGAAATCAAAGTGTCACAGGGCAATGCTCTCTCTGAAGGCTCTAGAGGAAGATCCTTCCCTGCCCCTTCTAGCTTCTGGTTGCCAGCAACCCTTGGTGTTCCTTGCCTTCTAGATGCATCATTCCAATCTCCGCCTCCATCATCACATGGTGTTCTCCTTGTATCTCTTCTTATAAGGACACCAGTCTTATTGGATTTAGGGCCCACCGTAATCCAGTATGACCTCATCTTAACTAATTATATCTACAAAGACCCTTTTTCCAAATAAGGTCACATTCACAGGTACTGAGAGCTAGGACTTTAGCATATCATTTGGGGGCCTCACAATTCCACCCATAACAACCACTGAAGCCTCCCGAGGACATGGGACAGGCCCAGGTCATGTCAACCAGGTCTCCCTTCTTCCAGTGCCAACGACCCAGCTGTGCAGAGCGAGTCCCACCTTCCTGAGATGCAGATGGGCCAAAGACAGCTCTGCAAAGGGAGGTGGGCTGTCCTACAAGGAGAAGAGAAACAATGCCTGGGAACAAAAAGACATTGTCTGCCCCCAGGGGTCAGGCAGGGCTGAGCCCGAGTGGGAAGAGGAGCAAGCTGGAGGTCCTAAGCATGGGGGGCGGGTGTGGCGGGGAGGGCTCACAATGTGGGCATTGTTCCCTCCAGCCTTACATCTGTTCCCCAAGGGTGGAGGAGAGAGAAGGAGAACTGAGTCAGGGAGCATCTGCCAAGGCCCAGAGGGAAAGCCTGAGCTGCCACCTAGAGGGAAGAGGAGGACTGGATGTGCCCATGGCAGCCACCAAGGGTGGAGGTGCAGCAGAAAAGTCCTGACTCCCTTCTTCGGCCGCCAACCTCTCCCACCTTCATGTCTTTGATTCTTTCTCTAATTTCAGTCATTTTATACCATGCTGTGCTTTGCCTGCTTGTGTAATTTTTTTTTTTTACTTTTTACTCTCTAAGCATTTCTTTTCCACATTTCAAAATGTCTCTATGTGTCTTTTAATAACATATTCTGTTTATTCGATTGACCTTTAAGATCATAAAATTCAATGCTAGGGAGTTTGCACTGAAACCTAAATATTACTCAGTATGTTGCAGGAGATTCTACTTGCTGGAAAGGAACTTGATGATATGGATGAAGAAAAATAAAAATATCCATCCCCTTTCAGCTGATACTAACTCATTTGAGCTTCCTATGTGCTAGTATTTACTCACATGACACATCATTAATCCTCATTAAAATCCTTTGAGATATAAAATAGTATAAATCTAGTTATAGATAAGAAAACTTTAAATCCAGAGCTCCTTTCATTGTGCTGGCCTTTCCAGGTCACCCAGTTATCCCACTCCTAGGAATTTGTGCTGAGGAACTTTACTTTTTAATTCTAACATTGAAAATAAAAAGGGCTCATTGCATTCATGATATGATACCCAAAATTGGAAATAATCTAAATATCTAATTACAGGGAAATAAGCAAATGATGGCAGGTCCTCTAGAAACAATAGTATTCAATGATTAAAAATTAAAAATTTGTAGATTTATAGTAACATAGAAACTTCTCAGAGCTGAAAATGTGTATGTGTATTATGAACATCCTTGTGTAAAAGAGCACCTATGTAAATTGAGACAGACAGAACACCAGGTAAAATGAAACTACTATTTTACAGGTAAGGAGAATTCTGGGCAAACTTTTCTTTATAAATGTTTTTAATGCCATTATGATGTCTTAACAATAAATAGGTTTATAATACCCTTGCTGATTTTTCAATGCCAGATGTATGTGCTTTCCCAAATTATCTGTTCTATCTGCCAGGTCCAAATAAATGTCATTTTGCTTGACAGAAATATAACATATAATAGAAACATTCTTTAAGTGAAGATTTCTCAAATTCATATTTTATACAGGATCTTTGTTTAGAATTGAATCGTGTCCCCCACAAGACACGTTCAAGTTCTAAACCCACAGTCCTGTGGGTATAAACTCATTTGTAAATGAAATCTTTGAAGATCCCATTAAGATGAAGCCAAAGAGAATCAGTATGGGCCTTGATCCAATAGGACTGGAGGCCTTACAAACAAAGGACATTCCTATGTGGAAGCAGAAGCCACTGGAGGAAGCCAAAGGAGAGGGACAGCCGTGTGGGGGAGGTAGGCATTGACTCTTGTGTGCCACCGCCAGAACGCGACAAACTTTGAAGGAGGCACAGCCTGCTGACACCTTGATTTAGGACTTTTAGTCTCCAAAACTGTGAGACAATAAATTTCTGTTGTTTAAGCCATCCAGTCTGTGGTGTTTGTCATAGCAGCCCTGGCAAACTGAGACAATCTTTTATAATTTATCGTTTTTACTTTTGGGATCTTAGAATACATCAAAATCAGGACAATACCTGTAATTGTCCCCTTGGCTTTGA
>JAQZBX010106784.1:0-10722 GCA_029593785.1 Cabassous unicinctus
ACGGTTGGGTGGATACCTCTGGCTTATCCTGTGCTATGCAGGATTTGAAGCAGGGGAAAGATGAGGGGAGTTAAATGACACAGTCTTAACAGAGGTTCTAGAATTTTCAGATCCAGCCTTGACCACCAATTTCCCTCCTACAAGTTTATTTGCACCCATGTATCCGTAGAGACAAAATGACCCAAGGGTTTCCTAAGAGCCCTCCTAGGTGTGTTTGACACTCTCCCACATGTTGGAAATGCGCCTATACAAATGGCTTCCCATAAGTCAGTTCCTTCAATCCTCAAGACAAGTCGGGGAGCTGACAAGATACGCGACTGGTACGTTAACGCTCACGAAGAAGATGAAGAAACCAAGACCCTGAGAAGCTGGGGGACTCATCAGAGTCCTGGATTAGTGACCGCCAAGTTCGCTGTCAAGGTCAGAGAGGGTGAAAACGCCTCCCCATAAACCTGGAGGCGTGATGGAGAAGGGAAAGCCAGGAGTTACATTTTGGGCTTCTAGTTGCTTCCTTCCATGCTACTGACTCACAGAAACCCCATCCCCAGAGGGCAGAGTTGATGGGAAGAGACCTACTGCGGCAAGACACAAGCAAGAGATTCCACACAGCCAAGAACTGCAAAGACGGCTCACCCAGCATTTACCACATGCCAGGCTTTATTGTGTCACATGCATTAAGTCATCTATTCTTCACCAAAACCTATGAGGCCGGCATCATTTTATATCCATTTTATAGATGAGGATACTGAAGCTGTTCACCCAAAATCAGAGCGCTACTAAAGGGAAGACGTGGGATTTGAACCGGCCATCCAGCATTACAGCCTTCTTATCACCAGGCCACCACCAATGGATGAGGGGGGAGAGATTCACTCGGAGAGGGAACAAGACCTCCCAGCAGAAACCACCCTGAGGTCATGAGTGTGTGCGTGTGCACATGGGTGTGCACACGGATGTGGGCGTGCACATGCATGTGTACGTACATGTGATTCATGTGAATCCCCAAAAGAGAAAGATTATGTTTGTAAACTAATCTACTCCTCTAGGCATGCTACCCTTTGAGTGCATTAAATTCAGCTGAGGGGCCTTTGATTAGATTACTCAATAAGAATGATTTAGGGCTTTGTTCAACTAGGTCAGTGCAGCAGTTTGATATTGTTTATGAATTCCAAAAATAGATATTGGATTATGTTTGTGAACTGGTCTGGGAGTATTAGATTGTATTGGGTTCAGAGGTTTCACTTTTAGTTGGTTAAATAATGATTAAGGCTTTGATTCGGCCATGTCAGTAGGATGAAGTGAGGTTGGAGTTTTGAGGTGGAGCCCAGGAAGGAAACACATGGGAGAGAGCAGAGCAGCTGAGCCTGGAGAGACACAAGCCCTGGGAGAGGGGGGAGACTTATCCCAGCCTACAGCTGATATTGGAAAAAGCTGGGACCACGGAGCCTTAAGAGGAGGAGGGAGGCTAAACCCTTGCAGACGTTGGCAGCCATCTTGCTCCAACACGTGGCAACAGACTTTGGTGAAGAAAATAACTTATGCTTTATGGCCTGGTAATTGTAAGCTTTTAGTCCAAATAAATACCTTTTATAAAAGCCAACAGATTTCTGGTATTTTGCATCAGCACCCTTTGGCTGACTAATACAGTCAGTAAGGTATGACTCAGGTTGAGTCCCCGCCCCCTTGTTGGGGCTGATAGAAATGACTCACTTGGACAGACAGACACACAGGGAAAGAGAGCTCTGTCATTTCTGATCCTGCCAGGTGACAGAGAGGAGAAGGCTCAAACAGCTAAGGCCCAGGGAGAGATGAGCCATTTGCCTGGTAGCTTACAGCTGAGATCAGGAAGAGGGCAGCCCAGCTGAGACTGATACACAAGGCCCAGAAAGAAACAAGCCCTATGCCAGGAGAGAGGGGACTACGAGGTCACTTAAGCACAAAGTCTCAAGAGGCTGGGCCCATGGACCTCAAGAGGAAGATGATGCCAAAAGGGGAAGGAGAGACCAGGCCGAGGTCACCCGCCATCTTGCTTCAACTCATGGCGGCTGACTTTGGTGAGAAAACTCCTCTTTATTGTGCCTTGCATTGGGCTTTCCACAGCCTTGGGACTGAAAGCTTTTAACCCAAATAAATACCCTTTATAAAAGCCAACAGATTTCTGGTACTTTGCATCGCCAGCCCTTTGGCAGACTAATACAAAGACTAGTAGGGTGGTCTGGAGGGTCTGACAGCCACACTCCAGCTAACTCTGCTCTGAGAAAAGCGGGAACCCCAGGGAATCAGCAAACTCTTCCATCACACTGTCTGGCAGAGGTGTCTCAGCCCTCCCTGCCCTGGGGCCTGGAATGGATGCAAACTGAACATTTGGGCATCGTCCAGCTGACAGTAAATACACAGGAAGGCCTTGCCTCCCTCCTCCACTGGCTTCCAACTGTGCCAAACACAACCAGGGCTCCATGTTCTCAGCCTGGCATGGCAGAGGTCTGGGGAGGGGCAGGCTGGGGTGGGGCCCAGAAAGGGGGCATGCTGCACCAGTGACCATGGCAGAGGTCACACCTCTATCATCTCCAGATCAGAGCTCGCTGTTATGCCAGTCCCTCTGCCCTGCACAGCCAGCCACTGTAGGCTGGTCCTAGGGGGTGGCGGGGGCGGGGGGGCGGCACACTGTTATTAGGAGTCTGCTGTTTCTCCCTGACATGACGCTGGGATTAAAAGCTGACCCACTTCTCACTGGCCTCCCATTCGGCCAGACTCTTCCATCCCATTCTCCTTTTCTGGCCCAGCATTAAAGGCAAGACAACATGTTAGGAATGATCCACAGACTATTCTCTTACTTCTACCTAAGTCTCACCCGATTGCATACTTGATGCTAAGGTGGCAACATTTCCTGTGCCTCACGTATTTTCACATCCAGGTCCCTTTACCTAGCCCTAGAAAGCGTGTGTATGTGTTAGGGATGGAGGGACAAGAGAGAAGGGAGTAACAAGTCCCTGGGTGAACTTCACCCATAGACAGTGTGAGGGGTTAGAGGAAGGAAAGACTGCAGGAAGAGGGGGCTGCAGGGAGAGGTGGGAGGAAGAATCAGCCAGAGGCCGAGACGTGGGGGACCAAACTCTTGCCTTTTAAAGAAATCAGTATCGGAGAATGGGGAAGATGGAGGATTAGAGAGGCAGAGGGATCACTTTTCTCCCAGAAAATAGCTAGAGGACAGGCAGAGACTGGAGGGCCGTTCTGGGGCTCAGGACACCAGGGGAAGGCAAGACACCACCCAGAAGAGAGAGGGGCGAAGGAAAGGAGTCTCAGGTGCCTGGCTGGAAAAATCCTGTGAGCAGAGCTGCAGCAGTAGCTGGTGCCCATGCCCCCACCCTCGGAGCAAACAGCAGGGGGTCCACCAGGCCCTGGCAGGCAGCTGTGGACTGAGGGGGTTGCAGGGCCCCTCCTCCCATGACAGGGGAGACCGGGACACAGCTTACAGCAAACTCAGATTTTAGCCAGCGGAACTTGGTCTGCTGCTTTGGAAGGATCACACACTTCCAGGCTGGGTGGGGCCGCAGTATTGTTTGCCCTGAGAGCCAGTAGGAAACTAAAGATAATTTGCCTTCTCAAACACCCTCCCTACTACCCCAAGCTAGTTGCTGAGGACAAGGTGGGGGTGGGGGGCGGGGGTGTGGACAGCTTCTGAGAAAATTCCATGAGGCTCTACCCGCCCTGAGGACACTGCTTCTGCACCTGAGGACACTGCTTCTGCACCGCCCACCTGTGTATTACACTGAATGTATTCCCCCCTAGCACCTGGGGTCTGAGCTGAGAGGTCTGCCAAAGAGTGCCATTTGCTGGCCAGACCAGAAAAGTACAAAAAGAAGGGAAAAATAATAATAAATAAAAGAGGCAATCAGGTGCCTATACTGCCCCCCGCCTCCAAGGCCCTTGGAAACTGGCCTGCACCCCATTACTGGGTCCTTAGCCCTGGGCTGATCAGTTAAACAGGAGCAATCCTAAATATCTAGAACAAGGTGAACCAAGAGTCGAAGAACAGTGGTGGTACACAGCTACTTAACTGTAAATCCCTAGGCAAGAGAGAGAAACTGAACATCAGAGTAAACTTAGAATCATTATCAGATGCTAGACATCAGCAAAAAATTAAAAGTCATACTAAGAAAAAGAAGATATGACTCAGGCAAAGGAAATATTCAAAGCTCCAAACAAGACACAGGACTTGAAACAACTAATCAGTGAGTTTCATACAAATCTCCTATATCAAATCATGGAGTTGAAGGACAACATGGCTAAAGAAATAAAAAAAATAAGAAGACACTGGGTGAGCACAAAGAAAAATTTGAAACCTTGGATAGAATAATAACAGAGCTTATGAGAATGAAAGACACAGTAAGTGAGATAAAAAATACAACAGAGGCATACCAGAGCAGATTTGAAATCATGAAAGAAAGGATGAGCAACGTAAAGGAAAGAACAGCTGAAACTGAGAAAAGAGAAGAACAGAGAGAAAAAAAGAATAGAAAAAATTGAGCAGGGGCTCAGGGAGTTGAATGACAGCATGAAGCACACCACCATATGAGTTATGCGAGTGCTAGAAGGAGAAAAGAAGGGAAAAGGGGCAGAAAGAGCATTTGAGGAAATAATAGCTGAGAATTTCCCAACTCTCATGAAAGACATGAATATATGTGTCCAGGAAGCAAAGCATACTCCAAACTAGAACAAATCCAAATAAACCTACCCCAAGACACATCATATTCAGAATGCCAAATGCCAAAGATAAAAAGGAAATTTTGAAAGCAGCAAGGAAGAAGCAAAACATCACATATAAGGGACGTCCAGTAAGACAGTACAGATTTTGGTTCGGAAACCATGGAGGCAAGAAGGCAGTGGTATGATATAACTAAGGTACTGAAAGAGAAAACTGCCAGCCAAGAATTCCTCATTTGGCAAAACTGTCCTTCAAATATGACTGAGTTTAAAATATTCACAGATAAACATAACCTAAGAGAGTTTTGTAAGCAAGAATCCAGTTCTGCAGGAAACACTAAAAAGATTTCTGTAGTCAGAAGAGAAGACAAGAGAGAGAGGCTTGGAAGAGAGTGTAGAAATGAAGACTATCAGAAAGGCTAACCAAAAGGGTAAAAGATGGGCAAAAATAAGATATGACACATAAAAGCCAAGGGATAAAATGGGTGAAGTAAGTAATGCCTTTACAGTAATAACACTGAATGTTAATGGGTTAAACTCTCCAATCAAAAGACATAGGTTGACAGATGGATAAGAAAACATGAGCCATCCATATGCTATCTGTAGGAACTCACCTTAGACCTAAGGATGCAAACAGACTGAAACTGAATGGTTGGGAAAAGATATTTCACAGAAATAGTAACCAAAAGAGAGCAGGGGTAGCTATACTGGTGTTGGAAAAAACAGACTTTAAATACAAAAAAGTAATAAGAGATGCAGAAGGCTATTATATATTAATAAAAAGTACAATCCACCAGGAAGAAGTAACCATCATAAATATCTATGCACCTAAACAGAGTGCCCCAAAATACATGAGGCAAACTCTGGGAAAACAGAAAGGAGAAATAAACCTTTCTACAATAATACTTGGAGACTTCAACACACCACTCACATCAATAGAACAACTAGACAGAAGATCAACAAGGAAACAGAACTTGAACAATATGACAAACAAGCAGGACCTGACAGATATATACAGAACATGCACCCCAAATCAGCAGGTTATACATTCTTCTTAAGTACTCCTGGGATCTTTCTCCAGGATAAACTACATGTTGGGCCACAAAACAGCTCTCAATAAATTTAAGAAGATTGAACTTATACAAAGCACCTTCTCTGATCATAATGGAATGAAGCTGGAAATCAGTTAATAGGTGGGAAAGGAGAAAATTCACAAATATATGGAGGCTAAATAATACACTCCTAAACAATCAGTGGGTCAAAGAAGAAACTGCGAGAGAAATTAGTAGATATCTCAAGAGGAATGAAAATGAAAACACAACTTAAAACTTACGGGACACAGCAAAGGCAGTGCTAAGAAGGGAATTTATAGCTCTAAATGCCTATATTAAAAAAGAAAGAGCTAAAATCAAAGACCTAACTGAACACCTGGAGAATCTAGAAAAAGAACAGCAAACCAATCCCGAAGCAAACAGAAAGAAAGAAGTAAGGAAGATTACTGCAGAAATAAATGAAATTGAGAACAACAACAACAACAAAAGAACAATAGAAAAAAATCAACAAAACCAAAAGCTGGTTCTTGGAGAAGATCAATAAAATCAACAAGTCCTTAGCTAGACTAACAAAGAAAAAGAGAGAGAAGATGCAAATAAATAAAATCAGGAATAAGAGGGGGGACATTACAACCGACCTCAAAGAAATACAATCAGTATCAGCCTCTGCGTTATGTGATCAGGATATACCTTAGTTTTCCAAACACACTCAACAATTTTGTTATTTGGCAGAGAACTAATACACAGAATAGGACACCTTACTTTGGATCATTAAAATATGTAAGTCAATACAAAATTGCATACGTTGTATGATCATCTATATTGAAAACCTAGAAGGAAATACATCGAAACGTTAATAATGGCTACTTCTATGTCATGAAATCATGTATGATTTATTTCTTTATGCCTTCCTGTCCTTTCTACAATGAGCCTGGGCTATTTTTTATCATTAGAAAAAGGTATTACTGTTTTTTTCCCCTCATCTGATCACTTCAGGGCTGTCTGTGGGCCTGTGGGGACTTGCTGATTTGCACAGCCGTCATTCATTCATTCATTCATTCATCCAAAATAATGCTAATTACAGACATTTTAAAAGCCCATTACTTCCTAAGACTGAATGCCATGAGCCAGTCATTTCCACGTTGGAGGCTTGGTTAAAGGATGCTCCCAGTCTGAAGGAGTCACACACTTGGTTGTCACTCACCAGACTCCCCAGTCACCTAGCAACACCCAGCAACTAGAATCTAGCAACTAGAATCAACACTGGGTTAAGCTGTAATGTGTATTTTAACAACCCCCACCCCCTTCCCCATTCTTTCACACAGAAGGGAACAAATTGTAAACTGATGAATAATCAGAAAGAACAAAGAATAAGGACTTTAGACAAATAGCCCCAAAGCAGCAAAGCACTGTAGGAATTCAGGCTCTTTCCTGCTTCTCCTTCCTCTGCTGCAATTCTCTACTTCCTAAGCTGTGTGACCTTGGGCCAATAACTTAACCTCTCTGTGCCCCAGTTTCTCTACCCCTGGAACAGGGGAGATGAGAGCTGATAAATTAATAGTAACAGCTAACCTTTTATTAAAGGTTCCAGGTATTGTACTGGTTACTTTGTATAGTTTATCTCTAATCTTTAGAATTACCCAACTGGAAAGATATTATTGCTATTCTAGAGCGAAGAAAACAATCTGAGAGAGATTAAATCACTTGCCCAAGGACACTAAGTGGCAGCAAGGTGAGGGAGGACAACGATAGCAGTTATCCCTGGCAGGGAGCAGAAAACTGGGACTGCGAGTCTTTCCCAAGGCAGTTAGCCTGAACAGCAGTGACCGGCAGTCTAGGGCCTCCGTCGCTGTGTGCGCCAGCCAACCCCGCTTTCCAGAAGCACACAGAAGGGAAGACTGCCCGCTGGGCCAGAGGAGGCAGACAGAGGCTGAACACACAGAGGCACCAAAAGGGCCCTTCTGCCCCCAAATACTTCCCCACCTGCACCTGCACCTGCACAGGCTCAACTGCTCTAATGGCAAAAAAAACCCTGCTATTCTACCATCAGAGATCAAAAGCCAAGCACCACCCCACCCTGCCCCAGCCTCATCCCTGGCTCCATTCCAGAGTAGTCTCTAGAAGCCTGAAGGAGGGGAGGGGAAGAAGGGGACCCAAGGGCAAGCTCTGGCTGTTCCTCCAGCCACCCCAAGTCACCTCTCAGGAGGCCTTCGCTGGCCTGTCAAAAATTTAACCCACACACCCGACATTTCACATCCCCCTCCTGAGCACTTGTCACTATCTAGACTTCTGTGTGTTTGATCATCAGGACTTCCCCATGAAGGCAGGGAGGTCTGTCTGTTTCTGTCACTGAAGTATTCCCACTACCTAGAACCAAGCCTGGCACATAGCAGGTGACCCACAAATGCTTGAATAGATGGGTGAATGCGTGATGGCTGTGCAAGTTAGCATGGCCCACAAGTTCCAAGACAGGCCTACAGTCATTGGGCCATGGGAATTTAGGGATTTTTTATAAAATCTGGCTCTCTAAAACAAAAATGACACCTTGGAAGCTTTGCTGGGTACCCTGGCCTCTCCCATATCTGGTGTGTTTCTTCACCTCAACCCCTGACCTTGCATCCAGAGCTCACAAAGCTGACCCCCAACCTGGGTGCCCAAGGCTCTCAGTTGTATACTCCATTTCCTAGTGGTTTCCCATGCTGCCACAACAATCCCCACCCTATCCCTACTTGCCTGCATCAAAAATCTTCCCACTTACCCTTTTATTGAACTCTATTAAAAGCAAGTAAGAATAATTCATACTAAGATGTGAATGGCTATATTTCAACCCATCATCAAGTGGCTTCTGAATTTTTGTTCTGTCCACTGTAAGGAAAACCAAAGAAGTTAACCAAGCCCTACCTCCTAAGAGTTTATGGAACAGCTAAGAAATGTGCCACAGAGGGAACCACTAGAGGACAATTGAGAGTTGAGGGGGGACAACAACACTAGAAGAAAAATTTGGTGTGAGCTGAAGGTAAGGGTGGCCACCGCTCAATGCAGGCCCACCCACCCACAGCCTGCCGGCTGCAACATGAAGTCGGGGTTTCTCTGCCTGCTTCTTGGAGCCCCGGTGGCCTGGGGGAGCCTCCGGGCAGTACTCGGCATCTCCTATCCTGAGTTCATTTGGATTCCAGGTAGGTTTTTGTTTGAAGAGAAGGTTTTGTGGCCATAAAGGATTTGAAAACCACGACCTAGCCCAAGCAAGAAGAGTGGATCCAGAGAGTGGATGCTCAAGTCACTCACCAGTTTGTGGCAGCTAGGACTAGAACCCAGGTCTCCTGTTGCCCTGTTCATTTTTTTTAAATGAACTTTTTAGTGAAGTATAACATGCACACAGAAAACGGTGTGGCTGGGTGAATTATAGGCCAAGTGAGTACCCCAGTGTAACTACCACCTGGCTCAAGAAGCAAGTCACCATCAGAACCCCAGGACACCCCCTGAACCTCCTCCCAGTCACCCCCCAAAAGTAACCAGGATCTTGACCTTTAACAATGTGAGTGAGTTTTTTGTTTTGTTTTTATTTTTTTTTTTTTTTTTGAGATACTGGGGCCAGGGATTGAACCCAAGTCCTCATAAGTGGGAAGCTGGCGCTCAACCACTGAGCCACATTGGCTTCCTTGAGTTGATTTTTTCATTTGTTTTGCTTGTTTGTTTTTGTTTTTTTCAGGAGGCACTGGGAACTTAACCTGGGACTTCCCATGTGGCTTGAGCCACATCCACTCCCATGTTTTTGAACTTTCTCAAGCATACATCACGTATTCCATGCCAAGGAGTGGAACTGCAGGGCGCTAGCGTATGCGTATGCTCAGCAGACACTGTGTACTGCCAAACAGCTTTCCAAAGTGGTAACATCCGTGTTCACTGGCATGAGCAGAGCTCTGCTCCTCCACAGCCTCACCGACACCTGGTCTTCTCAGTCTTTTCCTGTTTAAGTCATTCGGGTGAAAATGGCTTTAATTTTTACTTCCTAGATGTTAAGGAGATCAGGTGCCTTTTCCTAAGTTCATTGCCCATTTGGGTATCCTCTTTTATGAACACTGTAAAATATAAACTGTTCTAACCATGTTAATATTTCTGTGGTTTGTTTCTCTCTCTGTCTCCTTTCATTCCCATGGAGAACTCTAGTTGATCTCTACACATAGGGGACAAAACAGTTTCCTGGGTGAGGGCATGGGTCTGGGGCCACACTGCCTGGGTCACGGCCCAGCTCCAGCACCGCCTAGCTATGACTCTGGGCTGTTGACTTCCTCTCCAGGCCCCCAGCCGTGCCAGTGTTAAAACGGGGCTGAGGGTAGTGCCTTATCCCATGAAGCTAAAGGAGTGAATGCAGACAAACATTTACAATGATGCTTAGCACTTTGTAAGCGCACAACATGTTGGAGTTTTTGCTCTTACCGCTAGCATTCGGTGTACTCAAAAGTGCCCCAAACTGCATGACAGGGAGGAAAGGGGAGAGAAGTACACAGCAAGGCCGCAAGAGGAACACTCACATTTTTGGCGATTTATCACCATTTCAACAGAAACCTCAAATTTCTCCCTACTCAAAAGAGACATTTCCTTCATGCATGGAAACCAAAGAAATAAACTGGTGTTTGAGTAGAGAAGTTAGGGTCAATTTAATCTCAACTGAAAAGAAAAGCTTTTCATGGGGCCCACATTCCTTCTGCTAAAAAGGACCCCACCTACCTGTGCCACCCAGCAAAGCCCCATGTTTTCCTGCAGAAGGTATAAAGCACAAGCTGCGAGGGTAGAAGCGGCCCTTCCCGGGGGGCCAAAACGTGAACCTGTGATGCTGGCCAACCACCCTCTTTTCCTCTCTCATGAAAAGCTCATTTTCTAACAAGTTAGGAAACCAAGTCTTTTGTTCTGGGCTCACCCCCAATTCCACCCCTATCCCTCCCCATGCTCCCCCACCCCCACCCCCAGC
>JAQZBX010106785.1:0-10717 GCA_029593785.1 Cabassous unicinctus
CTGTGTCTGCTTATCTCCTCCTTGCTGTGAGGTCTTGCCGCATCAGCCCACGGGGCCGCACGAGCCGGCCTGCCCTCACAAGGAGGCTCCAGGAAGCGAACCCGGGGCCTCTCATATGGTAAACGGGTGCTCTATCCATTGCGCCACACCCGCTTCCTGCCGTGAGGTTGTTGCATCAGCCCACCGCACCGCTCAGGCCAGCGTGCCCTCACAAGGAGGCCTCGGGACACGAACCTGGGCCTCCCATATGGTAAACGGGGGCTCTATCCACTGAGCCACACCCGCTTCCCCATTTATTTACTTTTATCCATTTTTACCCGCCCCCTGTTTTTGCTGTTTCCATGTCCATTCACTGGGCAACTCTCTGTGTCCATTTCCTGCCCTCTCTTCTCATCCTTCTTCTCCTGTCTTCACTGGGATTCGATCCTCAGAATCTCTGATGTGGGAGAGAGGCATCCTACCATGTGCATCACCTCAGTTCCTGGTTTTTCAGCATGTCTCGTCTTGGCTCTCCCTTGTGTCACTCTCCTGTTACGTCATCATCTTGCTGTGTGGCTCGCGGGGCCTGGTGGCTCACCCGCGCGCGGGGCCTGGTGGCTTACACGTCTTCTATATTTTTCTTTTTTAAATTTTTACCGGGAGGACTGATGTGCAATGGGAGACGGATGCCCAACCACCTGAGCCACATCTGTCCTCCTGCTATATCTCTTAAGGTTGACCAAAGATACTCAAAGTTACAGTCTTTTCCCATACAGGATGGTCATATAATAAATCAGGCTTAGTTTATCACCAGCATTCTAAAAACCAGTCCTACGGAGAAAAACTAGGTCTGGGGACACATGCGTGGTTTCTAATATAGCGAATGTTTAGCCTACCCTGATTATCACAAAATCAGGTCAGCAAGAATATTCGCAGAGTTACTAGAATAAGATTTAAAAAGAAAACAACCATAGGACTGTATAATACAAGCAGTGAAGTTTAATGTAAACTGTGGACTATAGTTAATAGTACAATTATCACAATAGTTTCTCATGAATTGTATCCAAGTTACCACATAATGCAAAATCTTAATAATGCAGTGGGTGTATGGGAACTCTATTTTCTGCATGACTTTCCTGTAAACCTACAACTTCTCTAGTGAAGAAGGTTTGTGCTGTAAATTGCGTAATCATGCTGCTCTTGCCGAACTTCAATGCCAAGCGCAAGGACTTTGACATTCACCAGCCTGCACAGAGGGCTCTCTGGGCTTGGAGGAGCCCAGGTTCAAGTCCCAGGGACCTACGCTGACCTAGGCTATTGACAGTAACTTACCACCACCTCCGGCCCTAGAGCCGTGAGCTCTCCCTGACTTGTCACACTTCTCCCGCCCGCTTTTGCCACTAAGACCCTGCTTTTCCCACCCGGGCGCTGCCGGACCCGTCAGGCCCCAGGAGGGAAGGTGCCAGAAGGCCCACCCAGGGAAAGATGGGCAGGACCTTCCCACCCTTGGAAAAGAGATCCCAGGCAGGAAGCTGCCTCCCTGTGCTCAGTGCATAAGGCTCCAAACAGACCACTTGCCACTGCATCAAGGAAACACAAATAGATCCAACCAAGAGTAAAATAATCATAAATCGTGCATTTACCATTCTAAGTGCCCAATATTCATTATTATCTCATTTAACCCTCACACTAATTTATCAGATAGGCCCTGCTCTTCCTCCCACGTTCCAAGAGCAGAAACTGAAGTTCAGAATGGTGAAGCAACTTGTCCCAGTTCTTGTGGCCCAGTGGCAGAGCCAGGAGGTGATATTCAAATCCAAGCAGAGGCTGCAGAACTAACCACCACACTGTGCATCCCCCAGTGGAAGCTGAGAGAAGGGAGGTAATAGCTGATTCCCTCTGGTCTGCACTGTGAAGAAGGGGTATTGTTTCCCCGTCCCCCTTAAATGGAGCCCATCAGCAGTCAGACATCAGCAAAAGAGGTTGTCTCCAGGGCATAGAGTCCTTCCATCCACCTGAGTGTCCAAAGCCCCCTGCTTGGGTTCCACTGGTCTCTGGGGTACGGAGTGGGGCCTCGGTGGGCCCTGTTGAGCTGATGACAAAATTATACCTCCTTGTACTCATTCTTCAATCCTTGGGCTAGATTTAGAATAAGAGCCAGAGTCCAGCCTTCTTAACCCTCATCAGCCACTCACTAAGTGTGACACTTTGTGTGCATTTGATGCTCTTAGCCTCAATTTCTTCATCTACAGAAATAATTATAAAACACCTACCTGGGAGGTCTGTGTTGAGTAAATGAGGTCATCCATGTGAAAACTCATTGCTATAGTGTCCAACATAGAGTAAGTGCTCAATAAATGCTAAGTGTGGCTTTAATCTGATAGTTCCTCTCAAGTCCCCTCCTCCATGAAGCTTCCCTGGACCACAGCTTCCCCTCAGAAGTGCTTTGGCTCTTCTTGTCCTTTCCTGGCCACTTACTGGCCCCTAATTATGAAGCGTGGGCATGTTGCTTTGATACAACAGAAGTTGGTTGTGGTGAATAACCCAGACATTCCCAGGCATGGAGCTACAGAGGTGTCTTAGGGAACTCACAGCCTCTACTCAGAACCAGTGTGGGAGTCCCCAAGAGACAGGTAAGCGCTGACTGCTGAGCCCGAGAGAGAGGATTCGTGTAGGAAAGCAGGTGAACGTGAGCTAAGGCTTGAAGTGCATGTATGATCTCCAAGGACAAAAAAGGGAAGGGGTTATTCAGAGCACCAAGAGCAAAGGCCTGCAGACAGAGTGATGATTGGCTGAAGGGCAAAGGAGGAGGGGAGTGGAGGAAATGGGACCAGCTGAGGCCAGGATTGTGAAAGCAGCTGAATGGGCCGTCAGAAGATCTGAGACTGCAGGTGAGATCATCTGATGCCGATTCTATTAAGATGGGTGTCAACTGGGTGGAGACCACATCAGAGAGGGTGAGACCTGAGGCAGAGGCAGAGACAGAGGAGAAGCTTCCAGGGCCTACCCAGGGAAAGAGAGAGCAGATGGGGAAGGCTGTGGGGCCAATGTCTGAGGAAGGGCCCACTGGCCTTAATGTCAAATCAGATGGGGGGAGGTGAAGAAAAGGTACAGCAAGGCTCCTTGGAGACCCGGCAGGTGGTGGCAGTGGTGGCAGTGTTGGGGAGAAGGAGCTGGGTGGGAGTGGGGCAGAGGCCACAACAACTGAGCGCAGCTCTGAACAGTTGTGTATGAGGCTGTGTGTAAACTCAGGGCAGCCACTAAGCCGCTAATAAATATCAAACAATTGAATGAGCTTTCTCATGCCTCAGTTTCTACAACTGTAAAATTAGAAAGATCTACCTTAGACCTTTGCTAGTATGCTAGGATCTTATGCAACCACTCAGCACTGTGCCTGTACCTAGAAAATGCTCAATACAAGTTAACTGTTAGTAGTACTTGCTGACTGAATGAATACCCTGAACAAAAGGAATGATTTAATTGCCTTAGTTTTTTGGTTTTTTAAAAAATACTTTTAGTCACTTTGATACAACAGAAGTTGGTTGTACAGAAAAAATAAGATAGTACAAAGAGTTCCCATATACACCATGCCCTTTCCCCCATTATTAACATCTTACATTAGTATGGTATATTGGTTGCAATTAATGGACCAATTTCAATACATTATTATTAAAGACTATACTTTTTTCATATTTCCTTCATTTTTACCTAATATCCTTTTTCTGTTCCAGGATCCCATCCAGGATGCCACATTACATTTAGTTGTCATGTCTCCTTAGACTCCTCTTGGCTGTGACAGTTTTCAGGTCTTCCTTCCTTTTGATGATCTTGACAGATTTGAAAAGTACTGGTCAGGTGTTTTGTAGAATGCTCCACTATTGAAATTTGTCTGACATTTTTCTCAAGATTAGGCTGAGATTTTGGGTTCTTGACAGGGAAAGCATTGTTATCATCCCATCCTCTCAGGGTACATAACAGTCAACATGACATCATTGCTGATGTTGGCCTTATCACCTGGCTGAGGAAGGGTTTGTGAGGTTTCTCCACTGCCAAGTGGCTCTGTTTTCCCTCTTTCCATCCTGTACTCTTTAGAAGTGTGCAGCCCACACTTAGGGAGTGAGGAGTTACGATCCATCTCCTTGAGGACAATCTACATAAATTATTTGAGATTTTTCTGCACTGGTGATTTCATAATTCTCTCTCTCTAAACATTTTTATTGTAGTAACATATACAACATAACATTTCCTATTTTTTGTAACTTGCTTTTTAATTTAATTTTCATTTTGATCACAGTAATATATGTACACAGTTTAAAAAATAGAGCTACAAGACTTATTAAGAAAACTTAGTAGTTTTTTGCCCCAACCCCAGTTAAACTCTATCCCATCTGTACTCACCTCTCAGTGCCCCAGACATGCTGATCTAAGGATGTTCCCAGAATGTACCATGCCCCTCCAGGCATTTGAGTATTTGGTGTCGGGGGTTCACTTTGGGAAGGTTGTTCCTTCTGGGACAACTTGCTTCCCTGGAACTCCTCTCCATTGCTAAGATCAGGGGTCCCTTCTGGGTATCCCCCCCAGCCCCAGTGCTGATCACCCTGCATTACCACCACCTGGTAACTTGTCTCTCTGTAGACTGTGAGCTTCCTGGCGGCAGGGACGGCTCTGTGTTGTTCACCACCTCCTGGCACCACACCTGGCACATTGTTGGCCCCTGCTAAAATATTCTAAAGGAAAGAAGGCCCTTGGCCCACTTGGAACACCTCTTCATTGGTAGTGACTCCTTCCTGTTTGGTTCCTTTCCAGATGTTTCCAAACCCACCTTAATCACCCCAATTCTCAAAAATCTACCTCCTTCTCTCACTGAGTGAATGTCCAAGCTGCCCCCACCCCCAACATCCTCCAGCAACCTCATTTGTCCTTTGTCTAGGTGGGAAATGGGAGCGTCCTCATGACAGGGGTCCTCAAACTGGGGTTCCTGCATGCTTAGGGATATGAAAAGATCTTCCAAGGTGCACAGGGCGTAAATAGTTTTAAGGGAATCCGTTTCCAGAGCCTCATTATTTCCTTGGGCTCTTTCCTAAAAAGTCACCTCCAAGAGAAGGCACCTGGGAGCAAGGGACAGGTCCCCTTTCTACCTCCCCAGCTCCTACTTTACAAAAGAAAGGAACACCATTCACCCAAATGAATGTCAATATTCATACTACCCAATAAATGGCTTCCTTTGAAACCATTTAATCTTTTTTTAAATTTTTTTTTTTCTAAAAGATACTTAGATTACATAAAATGTTACATAAAAAATATAAGGAATTCACATATGCCCCACTCCCCGAACCTCCCACTTTTCTCCACATTAACAACTTCTTTCATTAGTGTGGTACATTCATTGCAATTGATGAACACACTTTGGAGCATTGCCACTAAAGATGGATTACAGTTTACATTGTAGTTTACACTCTCTCCCACTCAATTCTGTAGGTTACAACGGGATATATAATGGCTTGTATCTATTGTTGCAATGTCATTCAGGACAATTCCAAGTGCTGAAAGTGCTTCCCATATTACACCTCTTTTTCCCTCTCCCTGCCTTCAGCACTTCCAGTGGCCACTGTCCCCACATCAATGATATAATTTCTTCCATTGCTAGAATCACAATAAGTCTATAGTAGAATACAAGTAAGTCCACTCTAGTCCATATTTTATTCTCCAATCCTGAGGATTCTGGGATGGTGATGTCCACTCCACCTCTCATTGAGAGGGGGCTTTGATCCCATACGGCTGATGGATGGGACTCTCTTGCTTGCAGTTGTGGACTCTCTCGGTTCCTTGGTATGGTGGTTGTCCATCCTCACCTCCTTGTAAGTTGTCCTGGGTGAGTCCAATGAACTGGAGAGTAGGTGTTGCAACCCTGCTGAGGCTCAAGGCCCAGGTCCATTTAATCTTAAAATGATGTTTTAATTGTCAGGACAGGGAAGTGGATGTGGCTCAAGCGATTGAGCTCCTGACTACCACATGGAAGGTCCCGGGTTTGGTTCCTGGTGCCTCCTGGAGAAGATGAGAAAGACAGCAAGCTGGCACGACAGGCTGGCGCAGCAAGCTGACTCAAGATGACACAGCAAGGAGACACAAAGAGGAAACACAATGAGAGAGACAACAAAGCAGGGAGTGGAGGTGGCTCAAGTGATTGAGCACCTTTCTCCCACATGGGAGGTCCCAGGTTCGGTTCCTGGTGCCTCCTAAAGAGAAGATGAGCAGACACAGAGTACAATGAATGGACACAGAGAGCAGCCAGCCAGTGCAAACAATGAAGTGGGGGAGGTGGGGAATAAATAAATAAAATAAATCTTTTAAAAAATTGTCAGGACAGCTTTATAAACTTCTCTCAGGGAGTATGGAGATCCTGGTGGGGTCAATGCTTTTTGCTGGCACCCCCTCTGCCGGGAGCCCCGCCCAGGCTGGCCTTTGCCCTCCCCAGGAGCTCCCAAGGTGCTGTTTCCAGAAATCTAATTCAGTTGGAGGCTGTTGAGCAAGTCACCTAGCCCCCATGAGCTCCTCTCTCCTTTCCTCAACTGTAAACTGTAAGAGCAGAACGAAACCACCTCGAGTGTCCTTTTCAGCTCTAACATTTTGTGTTTTCATGGAAAGCCAAACCTTTGTCACAGTCTATTTTAGAGACATTTGGAGACAGTGCCCAGGGAATAATTTTTTTCAGGGTGCTTCAGAGCCCGTGCTATGCTTCTTACCTATCCCTTAGTCTAAGGTTCATTTCAAAAGATGCCTCAGCCAGGAGCCTTCCCTGATTAATGTAAAACCCAATAAAATCTAACAGCCACTCCTCATTCTGCCTCCTGCCCTCACAACCTTTCAGGTCCTAAGACCTGACACACTGGAAGTACTCGGGAAATGCTTGTTGAACAAATGCATGGACTGATGTGTAATGTGCATTGCCTACACACATTCTGTCACACTGAATATGTATGGCTCAAACCTACCTCCATATTCACCCATGTGGCCTCTGGCAGAAACTATTTTCAAACTTGAAAAAAAATGATGAGGAGAGCAGATGTAGCTCAAGTGATTGAGCGCCTGCTTCCCATGTATGAGGTCCTGGGTTCAATTCCCGGTACTTCCTAAAAACAAAACAACAAAAGATGAAATGTTTTATTAAAAGCAGCACAAAAACAAAACCCAAAATGTTTTAAAAAGACCGACAAAACCAAGTGTCATGAGGGTGTGGAGTCATTGTAACTCTCACACATGGCTGGTGGGAATATAAAACAGTCCAATCAGTTAACATACACTTACTATAGGGCCCAGCAATTCCATAGCTGGGTATTTACCCAAGAAACATGAAAATATATGTCCACACAAAGATTTGTACAAAAATGTTTATAGCAGCTTTATTCTTAATTGCCCTAGACTGGAAACAACTCAAATGTCTTTCAACAAGAGGATGTATAAATAAATCGTGGTATATCCACAAAACGGAATACTACCCAGCAGTAAAAAGAGAACAAACTGCTATTACACACAACAACACAAATGGATCTCAAAAACATGCCAAGCAAATGTACTCCCACATAATGGAGTATTATTTGGTGTAGGAAGGAATGGAGTTCTGAGACCTGCTGCAACATGGATGTACCTTGAAAACATGCTGAGTGAAGTAAGCAAGGCACATAAAAACAAATACGGTGTGATTTCACTTATATGAAATATCTAGAAATAGCAAATTTGTAGATACAGAAGTAGATTAGAGGTTACCAGGGGATGGAGGAGAGGGGTAGGGGGAATTGTTGCTTGGTGGGTAGAGTGTTTGTAAATTTTAGAAATTTTAAGATAAAATTAATCAACAACAACCACAACCATGCTGAGCGTAAGAAGACAGACAAAAGAGTACATAGAGTATGATTCCACTTATTTGAGATTCTAGAACACACAAAAATTAAGCTATAGTGACAGAAAGCAGATCAGCGGTTGCCTGGGGCCTGGTGTGGGAGTAAGGGATAGACTAGAAAGGAGCAAGCAGGAACTTTTTAGGAGAGAAGGAAATGTTTTAAAAAAAAAAACAAAAAACCTCTGGTCAAACATCAGAATGTTAATTAGTGCATATAAGGTAAAAGATAACAAAACAATATATAACCTGCTTTGTAGCCTGTAATTCTGAAGGGAGGACTGAAAACAGGGCAGGTGCTGGAGCACCTGACCTGGCCTCAGATCCTAGCTCTCCTTCCTCGCTGGGAGGCCTTGGGCAAGTTACTTGGGCCTGAGGGAACACAGTTGCCTCATCTGTAAAACAAAGATAAGAACCATATCAGTAGATTAGAATGAACA
Organism: Cabassous unicinctus; assembly: GCA_029593785.1. Lineage (NCBI taxonomy): Eukaryota > Metazoa > Chordata > Mammalia > Cingulata > Chlamyphoridae > Cabassous > Cabassous unicinctus. Next base: position 8,314 of record JAQZBX010106785.1, read on the forward strand.
CTGGAATAAAAGCTAATTTCATTTTTGCATTCCCTATCTGGGTTACAGAAAATGACACTACTGAATTTATACCTCACAAAATTTATATTGTTGGTTCTCAGGCAGGGTCTTGACTTCATCTGCAAATCTGTGTCCTGACACAGAGAGAAGATAATTGTAATAGTACACTTTTCAGAGTACCATGTACCCACACCACACTAAGCATTCTCCAACCCTTATTTAGTCCCCACAACACTCTATGAGGCTATTTTAATCCCATTTTACAAACAAGGAAACTGAGGCCTGGAGGAGTCAACAGCTAAGAAGTGACCCAACCTGGATATCAATCCAGGCCATTTGGCTCCAGAGCCCATGCTCTTGACCATCAAACTAACTTGTCTGTAGCTGACAAAGTTGTAATTTGAGATAAAGAGGGGAAAGGAATTTGCTTTTGAAATACTAGCCTTATACATACGTAAATGTGAACAAAATCCAATACCTTCCTATTAGTACTTTCATTAAAAACTAGTGAAAGCTGATTTCAGGTTGGTTTGGAAAACTCTGCTCTCTGTTCCTGTTCTCAATCACTGTAGTCTTTCTGGGGAGCAGTCTTTTCAGAACTTTTAATAGGAGCAAGAGGGACCTGGCTAGGACGACCAACTGTTCCAGTTTGTCTAGGGCTTTCCAGTTTAGCACTGAAAGTCCTGTGTCTTTCAGTTTAGCACTGAAAGTCCTTAGTCTTGGGTCCCCAGGCCCAGCAGTTACCCAGTGAAATAATCCCAAAGGAAAAGAGAAGCTGTGGTGTGACCTCCTGGCTCATGCTCATGCCTCCCTCTCCAGTTTATTCCTGCTCAGCTACTTTTAGTTCCTCAAATGAACCTGAATCCTCCCCCTTCTGCCCCTGCCCACCCCCCGGGCCAGATTTGTGCTGTTTCTTCAGGCTGTTTCCAAACCCTGTTTGTTTGGTTCACACTCATTCCTAATCCAACCAGATTGAGGAAGTTTGGCAGATATATACTGGTACATCCATACCAGTTGTTAAAATATTGAAATATTTCCATACTGATTGGTAAATATCCAGTTTGCTGAGTGTGCCCCAGACTGCAGTATACCTCTCAGTCACACACACACACACAAACACACCAGGATCCAACCACCAAAGAGCTAATGTCTGGCCCAGCAGAGGTCTTTTAGAAAGCTGCTACTGCACAAGGGCTGACCATACCAGCTCCTAACTAATTTAAATATCATCCTGCAGCAGTTTGATAATGTTTATGAATTCCAAATATAGATACTGGACTATGTTTGTGAACTGGTCTGCTCCTCTGGGCATGTTAGATTGGATTGGAGTCAAAGGTTTCACTTTTACTTGATTAAATAATGATTAAGGCTTTGATTGGGCTATGCCAGTAGTCTTTGTGGGCAGGGACTCACAGAGAAAACGACATGGCAGAGGAGAAGGTTGGAGTTTATTGTTGGAGCCCTGGGAAGTAAATATACAGAGAAGCAGATATGTGAGGAAGGAGAGAAGGCTCCATTACACATGGCAGAGGCCCCGGGAAGAGAGACAAGCCTGATGGTCTACAGCTGGCCTTTTGGAGCAAGCAGAGCAGCTGAGCCTGGAGAGAAATGAGCCCTGGGAGAGAGACGAGACTTATCCCAGCTGATATTGAAAGAAGCTGGGACCACAGAGCCTTAAGAGGAAGAGGAAGCCTGAACCCTTGCAGACATCGGCAGCCATCTTGCTCCAACACATGGCAACAGACTTTGATGAGGGAAGTAACTTACTCTTTGTGGCCTTGTAACTGTAAGTTTCTATCTCCAAATAAATACCCTTTATAAAAGCCAACAGATTTCTGGTATTTTGCATCAACACCCCTTTGGCTGACTAATACACATCCCTTATTACAACTATTCAGAATATGAATTTATTTAAGCAATGCCAAGAAAAGAATTTGGAGAAATATAAGTTTTAATGGAAAGCTTGTTGATTGCATTCTCATTTTGTAAAGTTGCTGATGTTCATCATGAACATCATCATGATCATCATCATCATCAAATGATAACACATGCTGTAGGTTTAACCCCAGAGACTTGAGTGGATCTCAGAGGTAATATCCTCAACTTCCATTCAAAAGGAAGTTTTTGGGCCATAGAGCCAGTCATCAAGGAGAAGCGATTAAGGATTTGGCTTAGCCTAAGTGGTCATTGGACAAGTGCCTCTGGAATCAGGAAAGGGGGGAGGAAGGGGCTGCCTACCAATCTTTTGATCATTTGGGCAAACAATGCAGGTTCTTCATCATTCATTTATTCATTCATCCCACAAATAATTAATGAGCTCCTACTAAGTGGGATGCCCCTGGGCTAGGGCAATAAGAGCTAGAAGATGCATCAGCCCTTTCCTGGCTTCTAGTTGCTTACAGTC
>JAQZBX010106786.1:0-10716 GCA_029593785.1 Cabassous unicinctus
TCTCCTCCTGGGTCAGGAGAAAGTAACACTGAATTGAGTATGGATACTTACATAATAAATGTTAGATATGTAGAGATTTAGGCACAGTCTAACAAGTATTGTTTGTGTGTGTGTGTATGTGTGTATACACACACACACTAGTTCCCAATGTAAGTTTTATTTAAACAAGCTTTATCTTTTCCTTCTCACTGCCCCCTACTGCATAAGCTTTGCATATTCTGAATTTCCGTGCTGAGGTTGTGAAATCTGTCATGAACCATTTACTATTTCACCAGTGCTCAAGGATTTGCATTTAATTTTGGGAGCTGGAAAGGACATATTTAGTGCCAGGTTGTGAAAATTTTATACTTAACTCCAAAATGAAACAGACCAATAGCTTTTAGAAGAAAATAAAAGTATGGTTCTCAGTAAATAGATTAGAAATTGCTTTGTGCTCCATAATTGCAAAATATTTTTTAGTGTTTTGTAAATTAGATTTGCTAAGAGAGTAATATAATTGAGCAAATTAGAAATACACCTGTACTTCTAATGCACTGACCATTAAAAGTTAACAAACCTATTAAGAATGAACCTAAACTCTTAACATGGCAAGCTGGAGCAAGACATCAGAAAGAATCAGGTACCAACTTCCAACAACAGAAAATAACTATGACAAAGAAAAAGAAACATCGTCCCATCTAACATTTGCATAGCTCTTACTATGTGCCAAGGACTATTTTTAAATATTTTTTGTATATTTACTCTCTCAACAACTCTATGAAATGGGTACTCATTATGCCCATTTCATAGATAAGCAAACTGAGGCACAAGAAGGGTTATAATTAAGCAACCAAGGGCACGCAGGGCGCATAAGGAATTAGAGCAAGCATTCTGGACAATGTTGAGGCTGGGTCCTTGCCAGAGATGCATTGGTTGTTGTATTAAATCCCATCTATTTAGATAATGACCCCTAAGACTTAAAACTCATATTCGGACATTTTCCAAGATAAAAAGGCTCTGGCACAGGCTTGAGGAAAGCAAAGGTTGCACAGGCAGCAGTGTGGAGGAGCCTGCCCAAGCCATGAGAATAACCTGTTCTGAAACTCTTTTTTCTTTGACTACTAAAAACATCCAGAATCACCTTTTGCTCTTCTTAGAGTCTGGGAATATAGTGTTTTGTTTGGTTAGTCCATAAAGGTCGTTAGTAAGGGCCATCAAAATGTTTCTCTCTATATCAAGTATAGCACAAGTAATACAGAGGTATAATCTCCTTGCAAAGCATTTTTTTACATTACAGATGAGACAAAAATGCTTTTTGAAAAATATCCCCACATTAATGATCATTTTCTGCATTTAGCGGGAGATGCGAGCCCACTGGTACTGAAAGTACAAAATGACTGGGAGGGTGTTATTAGGAATGACTTGTCTGAGGAGAACTGTTTTGTGTGCTTTCAGAAAAGAATGTGTTGTCAAAAGGAGGGGCTCGATGCTTTCTCCTCCGTCTCAATTCAGCAGACGGGAGCGCTAAAGAGTCCACTTTGAGGACGATGTGTCACCTGCAGGTTTTCTGTTTTTGATTTTGTTTTATGCTGGCGGCAGGAACAATATCTGGGGGTCTGACTCATGTCCTAGAAACATAAAAGACAAGAGGAAGCCTGAAGTGGTCTTTGATAACAGAATTGAGGACTATGGGTTGGGAGGTAATTGCACTCCTCAAAGTCCCTCGAAGAGCTTTGAATCTGTGACTGTTCTTGGAGCTCTGTGACAGAGCACTCATGGATTTGTATTATGTCCTGTACAAAGGGCCTCTTAGAGCAGCAAATAGATCCCATCAATTAATAAGCTGGAAATTACCGCCAGATGCCGAGGATGTAAAGAAGTGGTCATTTCCATCTGGATTAGAGAGCAATTCTCCTTTGTCAGGGGAGATGAGATATAAGTGGGGGAAACCATGGGGCTGGAGGTGGGAAATGAAGGAAGGTGTCAGAACAAACTAAAAAAGCCCTCCTGAAACAGAGGGCCACTTTACACAATTTTCAACTTCAGAGCACTGAAGCACCACCATAGGCCCAATCCAATAAGAATTTTCCTACTCTCTTTACCTCTTGTCCCTACCTCTGCTCCATATCCTTCCATCTGCTCCACTTGGAAGGGGACAGAAATTAGAAGAAGGATGGAGGAAGACAGGTAGAAGCTAAAGTCCAGGAAAGAGAAGGGTCCTGCGTTCTCATCACATGAGGGATGCTATAAGAAACAGCCATTTATTTTTTAACCTACTGTTGACTTCCTATTGAAGATGCTATGCATTAATTATATAACACTCACTCTATGTGGACCCATGACCATACATTTGTTAAGAACTTCTGTTTAGGAAGTGTTGTACACTTTTTAAAAATACGTTATTTAATTGCCATTGTTTTTAATCTGATAAATAGTCACACCTTACATTTTATCTAGATTATTTTTTCATTTTAGAAGCTGGGGTTAGATCAATCGCAGTCTCAATGGGAAATAAATATCACATTCAGAATAGAAAAATTCAAGGAGGGACTATTTGCAAAGGTGTGGGTAGTTGGTAGGGAAACCATTAGGAATAGTGCAGGAATCTGGGGCTAGTAACAGCAGAGTTTTTGCCAGTTCTAGGCCTGAATTCACGAGGGAAGGATTAGTGATCAGAACCCAGGACCTATTGTGTACAGAGGGCTTCCTTCAAAGGAATAGCAACTTTCATTTGAGGGACACCTGGGCTGAAGTGACCCCACTGGCAAGAGCAAAAGGAATTGATATTCTGACCTCTTCTTACCTCTCTCCAATCTCCTTCTGGGAATCCCCATGGTGGGATTCAACTGGAAAGCAGAGGGCAAGGAAGCCTGTTAATAAAGTTCATACAGGTCAGATGCCAAGAAGTTCAAGGCATAGAAGGTTGGAGAATTGCACTGCAGGGCTGAATTTAATTATCCAGCCAAGGCGTCTTAGCAACAAATTTGACATCCTCCATAAAATCTATACTTGTGAATATGTGTATATTTCTCACTTGGCTAATTTTACTCTAGACTCTATTCTTTTTCTAGAGTTCTTTTCCCTTTGTCCTGATATCTGAAATATATAGTTTAAACTTTTTTGAGGACAGGTATTTTTGTCAAGCACCTCTTTTTGGAACAAGGCAAATTATAAATATATATTTTAATATATAAAGAAATGATTACTTTGTCAATTACTTGATACTTCGTGTATATTTAATTTGTGCCTCCTACTAACCAAAAGCACTCGAGTGACAGAGCAAAGTCCTACTTTGTTTACCCCCAAATTTTGGAACCAAGCATCATTGTACAGAATCGATATTCACAAAATATATAGTCAGAAAAGGAATATAAAAACATCTTCCAGACTAATCAACAGAAAAATCTCACTTTCCAGTTGAACTTCAAATGATTTAAGGCATAATTATCTGCAATTCCTAAAAATGATCAAAGATCCATTTCAAGACAAGAAGGATGCGTAGAAAACTGAATTCTCTGTCCCTGCAGAAAATCTCAAATCTGCTTTTATCGCCAGCACAAGGTACATGGCAGTGTAAAGTGCATTCTATTTCCTTTGTATTGTGATAATTCCTTTATGTCTCCACATGCCAAATAACAGTACAAAAAAGTTAGTTATGTTTGTGGCATCCTGTGATATTCCAGATAATAATCTAGGTTTTTCCTAGTTAACACACCCACTTATTGTTCTTTTCTGTATGCTTTTGATAGAAAGAATGGGATCTTGAAGTTTGATATTGTTACATTTTTACTTGGTATGCCAAAGTTCTACGTAACAATCCAGATATCAGATTACTTATATGGCCAGGCTGAAAATGTGGCTTATCCAGGAATAATGACAAGATTCTTGCCCTTCAGTAGTCAAACTTAGCGTTTCAATTTCAATGATCTGAAACTATTTACTAGATAATTATAAAGTCTTTCATATAATATGGAGTTTGTTGTCCTGAGATCAACCCCCGACTAGATAGGGAATACAATGACATTATAGAAATATCAGTGGCCTGGGACTCAGAAGAAGTATATTTCAGTTGTGGCTTTGGCACTCAAACTTTATAGACTTGAATTATGTCTTTCATCTAAAGGGGTAAAAGTAAAATATAGAATATGAATTGACTAGCACTCAAGAATCAAGAGTTTAAGGAAGAGTGTACAGGTTTTGGGGGTGTGAGTATACCAGACTGTGTTCCTCCTAAAGCAAACCCTGACGCAAAGATTTGAATGCAAGCAGTTTATTTGTAAGGTGATCCAGGAAACACCTATTGGTGAGAGGAGACATGAGATAGGAAAGGAAAGGAAGCTAACAACGGGTATGTTATTTATCAGGCTAATCCTCTGAGAAACCAAGGCACCATCCCACTGGGGCATTCTGGGATACTGTGCAAATAGTGCCTCAGAGATACCCCGACTAAGGGCTAAGGAAGCTTGAATATCTACCTCTAAATCCCGTCTGTTGTAGGTTGATGGCTTCTCTTAGGATTATTACCTCATCAGGAATTCTGGCCTGCCCTACACATAAGCTGAGGAGTCACAGACACTTCCAGTAGGATGCTGTAAGCAGGCTTTTACTAGAATGATGAGTAACAGGGGAATATGAGCTTACTATTGACATGTCTGCTACAGGAACAACAAAAAAAGAAAAGCCAATAAATGTGACCTAAGAGTTCAAAGTTCCCATAAGCTCCTTGTGCTCCTGAAATGTACTACCTTACCACCTTGTGTTTCCCTTATAGCACAGGACTTATGACACTCTATTTTGTACTGGTTTATTGTTCTATCTTCTTCACTAGCTGTGTGAGACCATGTATCATGTCAATTCAAATCCTCATATAAGGCATTAGTAACTAGCACAATACCTGAGTACTTAAAATGCATTTGTTAAATGAGTTAATGCATGAATGAATGAAGCCTTAGTGATTTGGGAGTGGACTAAACATTAGGAAGTAGAACCTATATATTCTAAGCTCAGTCATATTCTATTGGAAACAACTCAAGGGAGCAAGACTGCATTTACTTATATGTGCTTTTAAGAAATTTTTCAAGCATTGTAGTTACTCAATAAAGCTTTTATAAATTGAATTAGAAAAAATGGCTTAGATCCCATTATGGAATTATTTAGGAATAAAAACTAACAATAAATTAAATGCTGAGCTTATATCATTTTATATGCAAAGGTTCCATTTGTTTCATATATTATGTGGAAATAATATATAGAAAATAAGGTTATATTTGGTGATATTTTTGTTAATTATGAATGGAAAAGTCTTAGATTTTGTTTAAAAATGTACATTTTCAATTATTCAAAATCTCTTAATTGTATAAATACTTAGTGTACATGTCCTTATTTATCACTAGACAAATGGGTATTGCTCCAACGATTATGAAATTAAATCTCATTAAAATTGGTATAAATATTAGAGCCTTCTTCAAATTAAAATCAAGTTCTGGAAGCATTCTAGTAACCCATGATTCTTTTTCCTTTACTTTTGGACAGCATCATTACACGGCCCTGTGTTTTCCAAGAACTTTCATTAACTGAGACAAATTATGCAATTTCAATATCAATCTATTAAAAACAGATCCATTTGTTCCACATGATAATGGTGGAAAGAAGCCTTTTCTTTCATATCTCAGACAGCCAAACCAGAATCAATATTCCTTATCTATTTAAATACAAAATTAGGGCACTAAAATACTAAACAAAGGTATCATTGTTTCTATTATTTTTTGCAGCCAAAATCATAATAACAATAAATGTTAGAGCAGATCAAAGTTATTGGATTTGATTGTGTTAATAATAGGTCACTCTACATAGATATAATTTTAAAATATGGATTAATAATTTCAGATTAGGTTTACCATATAGCAAAGTGGTTAAGTACACTTGCTGTGGAGTTCAAATCCTGGCTTCTTTGCTTACTTATTACATGAACTTGACAAAACTGCTTAAATTCTCCATTTAAAATTTTCTCATCTGCAAAATGAAAGGAGCAATATCATATGATACAGTATCATTTTAAGAACTGAATACTAAGAAATACAAAACAGGGAGCAGATGTGGCTCAAGCAGTTGGGTGCCCGCCTACCACATGGGAGGTCCTGGTGCCTCCAAAAGACAAGCAGACACTGCAACGAGCAGACACTGCAATGAGAAGACACCACAACCACCACAATGAGCACATGATGCAATGAGCAAACGACGCAACGAGCAGACAATGCAACCAGCAGGGTGCGGAAGTGGCTCAAGCAGTTGGGCAATTGCCTCCCACATGGGAGGTCCCGGGTTCGGTTCCCAGTGCCTCCTAAAGAAGACAAGCAGACAACGAGCAGACAGACAAGGGTGCCATCTTGGTGGGGGTATATAAATAAATAAATATTTAAAAAAAGAAATATGAAACATTTAACAGAAGACCTACCATCATTAGCTATAATGGAGAATTAATATTAAGAGTAAATTTTCAGGGAAGTGGATGTGGCTCAAGCAATTGAGCTTCTTCCTACCACATGGGAGGTCCTGGGTTCAGCTCCTGGTGCCTCCTGGAGAAGGCGAGCTGGTGCGACAGGCAGTCACAGCGAGCTGACACAATAAGATGATGCAACAAAGAGACACAAAGAGGAAATACAATAAGAGACATGACAAAGCAGGGAGCTGAGGTGGCTCAAGCGATTGAGCGCCTCTCTCCCACATGAGAGGTCCCAGGTTTGGTTCCCAGTACCTCCTAAAGAGAAGATGAGCAGACACAGAAAGCACACAGCAAATGGACACAGAGAGCAGACAGTGACTGCAAACAATGAGGGGGGTGGGGGGAATAAATAAAATAAATCTTTAAAAAAATTTTTTTCACAACTGAAAGAATAAACTATCTAAGAAAAAATTTAACCAAAGATATAAAAGACTTGTATTCAGAAAGCTAAAAATTATACTGAAAGAAATTAAAGAAAATGTATATAAATGGAAAGATTTTCCATGTTCATAGATTGAAAGAAAGTACCATTAAGATGTCAATACTACCCAAAGTAATTAACAGATTTAACACAATCCTAATCAAACTTCCAGCAGTCTTCTTCTCAAAAATGGAAAACAAATAGTCAAAAAATGTTTGCAAAGCAAGAACAAAGTTGCAGGTCTCACACTTTCCAGTTTCAAAACTGATTACAAAGCTACAGTAATCAACACAGTGTGGTATTGGCACAAGGATAGACATATACACCAATGGAATAGAATTGAGAGTGCAGAAAAAAACCCAGACAACTATTGCCAATTGATTTTTGACAAGGGCGCCAAGTCCACTCAATGGGGAAAGAACAGTCTCTTTAACAAATGGCGCTGGGAAAACTGGACATCCACATGCAAAAGAATGAAAGTGGACCTCTATCTCACACAAAAATTACCTCAAAATGCATCAAGGACCTAAATATAAGAGCTAAAACTATAACACTCAGAAGAAAACACAGGAAAATAGTTTTGAAACTTTGTATTAGGCAATGGATTCTTAGACTTTATGCCAAAAGCATGATTAAAAAGAAAGAAAAAAATAGATAAATTTGACTGCATCAAAATTTAAAACTTTTAAACTACCAAGTGATTAAGTTGGTACTTGGTAATTTAATTACCAAGTACAAACATTACCAAGAAAGTGAAAAGGCAACCAACAGAATGGGAGAAAACATTTGGAAGCCATATATCTGATAAGGGTTTAATATCCAGAATATATAAAGAACTCCTACAACTCAGTAACAAAGAGACAAACAACTCAATTTAAAAACTGGGCGAAGGACTTGAATAGACATTTCTCCGAACAAGATATACACAAGGACAATAAGCATATGAAATGATGCTCAACATTATTACCAATTATGGAAAGGCAAACCAAAACCACAATGAGATACCACCTCATATTACTAGAATGGCTATTATTTAAAAAAAAAAAAAAAAAGTGCTGGCAAGGAAGTGGAGAAATAGAAAGCACTGTACATTGTTGGTGGGAATGTAAAATTTTGCAACTGCTGTGGAAAATACTTTCTCAATTCCTCAAAAAGTTAACTTAGAACAACCCAATAACCCAGACAGATAAATTTGTACATCAGTGTTCGTAGCAACATTATTCACAATAGTCAAAAGGTGGAAGCAACGCGCAAATTCCACCAACAGATGAAAGGATAAACAAAACATGGCATATACATACAAAGGGGTATTATTTAGCCATAAAAAGAATGAAGTTCTGATACATGCTACTACGTGGATGGACATTGAAGACATCATGCTGAGTGATATGTCAGACACAACGGGACTGATATTATAAGATTCCACTTCTATGAAATAACTAGAATGTACAAATTCATAGAGACAGAAAGACTATAGATTACTGGGGAGGGGGTGGAGAATGAGAAGTTAATGCATAACTAAGTGCAGGGCTCCTGTTTGGGGTGACGGGAAAGTCTGGTAATGGATGGTGGTTAGGGTAGCACAACATTGTGAGTATGATTAATAAGAACAATATTCTTGGGAGTGGTTGAGATGGGAGAGCTCATGTTGTATATATGTTTCTACAATTTAAAAAAGAGAAAGACTAAAGAGACAATAGCAACTAAGTGCAGTACATGATGATCCAGGTCTGGAGCTAATAATGGAGGAGAAAATACCTAAAAAAAACACTATTTGAACATATGAAAATCTTGGAATATAGACTGTGAGCTTTACATCAATGTTAAATTTCTTGATAACCACACTTAAGGTGATTACATAAGTGAATATCCTCATGTGTATGAAAGTATTGCATGTTTACGGGACAGGATGTATAGAACCTACTCTCAAATGTTTAGAAAATAGTACATGGAGAGACAAACAGATGGGCAAATAGAGATAAATGGATAAAAGAGAGAGAGACAGCAAAGTGGGGCAACATGTTAAAAGTTGGTAGATCTGCTTGGCTGGGTGGGGGGTATGTCGGAGTTCTCTGTATGGGTTTTGTATTATTTTTGCAACTTTCCTGGAAGTTTGAAATTACTTCAAAATAAAAAGTTTATTAAAAAACGCAGATTATCTATTAGTGGTTTGATAATTGTTAAAGACATAATGATAGGTAGCTATCATTTTTTATCATAATTCTGGATATATAAATAAGAAACCATGTCTACAATATGGAAGAATAAAAGGGTAATGAGCTAAATTAGCTAAATACAGAAATAAATGCGGAGCTGAATGGCAAGTGAGAAATTAGTATAGATTGCTAAAAATGAGTATCAGGAAACAGTTTGCATGCCTGTGCAGCGATACAATTGTGAATGCCATAATTTTATAAGTAATGCAAAAAGAACAGCAGTACACCCCTTTTCCCACATTAAATTCTGAATATGCAGTGGTGTAGCAATACCTTCAGAGGAGATCACTGGAATTCATACCAGCTGGGATTCAGTTACTTCTCAGACAGCTACAGAAGAGTCCAAAGTACATAATGCCTGGAAGCAGGGTGGAAAAAATAATGGGGAAGAAAGATGGAAGTATGAATTTTCAAACCAGGTTCAGCCATATTTTAAAATTCAAAAAGAGAAGACTATATTTAACTTCTCCTTTGATTGCCCCTCCCAGGCTTTATCCTGCCTTCCCCCTTAGGCACTCAGAAGGCTTAAGCTCTAACCCTATGCTCCTCAGGGCCCTGGGGTTTCCTAGTGATGCCCCAGGATATCACTGCCAGAATGTGAGAGAGTTCCATGTCCAAGAGGCTTCAGTTCTGCCCAGGGCAGCTCCTCTTTTATCTATTTATATGTAGCTTTATGTAAGATCTCATTTGAAAAAAAAAAAATTCACTGCTATAAAGAGTTTTAAAAACACTAGTCTAACTCTCTTAAAATCTATCCTCAAGAAAGAACATTTTCCATATGTTCTATTAATGCATCACTGTAGTTCCTATACCACAACAGTATCCCCCTCATTTCTCTATGTAAAGCGGAGGGAAAAAGTATTTTTGATTTATAAAAGTGTTTCAACACCACATGATTAAGGCTATTTCCATAGAGCTCCATGGTTTTATGAGACTTTATCTTCAAAATAGGGATAATGATTGATTTTTAGGGTTATTGGGAAGATTCAATGATAGAAAAATGTCCTAGTGCAAAAGACCTAGTCTGTGGCCTTACACATACTCAAAAACTCTTACTGTCAGGAAATCGAACCATACTGGAAGCTCCAAACTTTATCTAGACTTGTTTAATGTCTTCCTCTCATTTCTTAAAAGAATGCATGGAAATAGTAAACAGAAAAAGATGTAAAATATGAAATGCATGCAGGAGCAACCAAATAGAAAAATATAGCTATCTGAAAATAGTCTATTGTAATTGGCAAGACCTGCTCTCATGTAGCCCACTCTGATGACAGTATCATACATGAGAATAGAGCTGGGAGCATCAAAAGATCTCTGATCACTCATCAATTCTAATAGCTCTTGCTCTTAGAACTTACATTACGTGTCACAGTTTTTCTAGTTCTGACTTTGTTTTGGCCACTGGCCTTCTCTGAACTTACCTGCTTGAATCCGATATCTCCTCAGCCAATACTTCCGTGCTGCAGAGTCTTGGGATTTCCCAGCGCTGGCGGTACAGTCCATTCATGAGTGGTGCCACTTAGGGCTTTGGATCTGTGCCCGGTCTCTGACATGGAGGCTGTTGAGTGACTTGCTACAACAATGCATCATGAGAACAC
>JAQZBX010106787.1:0-10716 GCA_029593785.1 Cabassous unicinctus
AAGAATGGAGACTTCATGCAGAAGAAAGTTCAGGTCAGAATCCGGAAAAACTGCTGGAACTTTCCCCCAGGTTTAGGTAGAAAAAAATCCACTGGGAATGGCAAAGAATCATGCACTGATCATCATTAACCTCAAACCTGGAGGGGTCCCAGTCCAGCAGAGGCAGTATCTGATCCCCCATGAAGCACAATTGGGCATGGTTGAACACATAGATCACCTGAGAAAAGAAGAAATCCTGATTGAGGGCCAGTCAGCCTGGAACACCCCATTATTACCAATAAAGAAGCCAGATGGGACTGGGTATTGACCAGTGCAGGATTTATGTGCCATTAATAATGCCACTCTCACCTTACATTAGGTTGTTTCTGACCTGTACACTTTGCTAGGACAGCTGCCACTTGAAGCTGTCTGATTTACTTGCCTGGACCTGAAAGACACCTTCTTCTGCCTGCCTCTGTTTTCCTTTGAGTGTGAAGATCCCAAAACCCAGTAGAAAACTCAGCTAACCTGGACCTGGCTCCTGCAAGGCTTCAAAAACTCCCCTACCCTTTTCAGTGGAGCCTTGGCAGCAGAACTGGCCCCCTACCCCCAGGATGCATGCAGGTGTGCCCTCTTGCACTACGTAGATGATGTCCTACTTGCCAGTGAGATGGAAGAGGACTGCTGGAGAGGGACCCAGACTCTCCTACAACTTCTAACACAGACTGGGTAAAAAGCATCTGAGAGAAAGACCCTGATCTGTAAACAGCAGGTCAAGTACCTGAGTTCAGCATCACACAAGGCCACTGGATGTTTGGACCTGAATGAAAGAAAGTGTTCTGCACCATCCCTACCCCCACCACAAAAAGAAAGCTTTGTGAGTTCCTCAGGGCTCAAGGATTCTGCGGCATCTGGATTCCCGGGTTTGCAGCCATGGCCAAACCCCTTTACGATGTTCTGACAGGTCCAGAAAAAGAGCCCCTTGCCTGGGGAGAAACTCAACAGGGGGCCTTTCAAAACAAAAGACAATTCAGCTGAGCCCCTGCCTTGGAGCTCCCAGGTATAACTCTAAACTTTAACCTGTTCATGCATGAAATAAATAAAGTAGCATTGGGGGTTCTCACATAAACAGTTGGCCCCTGGCAAAGACCCATTGCTTACCTCTCCAAGCAGCTGGACCCCGTGGCTGCAGGGTGGCCATCCTGCCTGAAAGCCCTGGCAGCAACCGTAACCCTCATCAAAGAAGCCAACAAATTAACCCTCAGTCAGGCTATTCATGTTAAGGTGCCACACACAGTCACTGCCTAGTGAACTCACATGGGCACCGGTGGATATCTAATCTCCAACTCACACATTATCAAGGTTTACTCTGTGAAAGCCCCAGAGTGACAGTAGAAACATTGCACAGTCTAAACCCTGCCACTTTTTTTTTTTTACCAGAAGAGGAATGAGTTCCTATGCATGATTGTATTGAATGACCGAGGAAGTTTACGCCAGTCACCCCAACCTCCAAGACAAACCACTCCCTTCCGCAGATCAAACACTATTTACAGATGGGAGCAGTCTCATTAAAAATGGGGGAAATTCTGCTGAATATGCAGTCACCACTACTGAATGGGTGGTGGAAGTGGCATCTCTACCGCAGGGATGGTCCATGCAGCGAGCAGAACTCTGGGCACTGGTCTGAGCCCTGCAGCTAGCCACCGGGCAAGCCACCGGGCAAGCAGTAAACATTTACACTGACTCTAGTATTTGCTACCATTCATATCCATGGGGCAATTTATTAAAAAAGAGGTCTCCTAGCCACAGGGGAAAAAGAAATAAAAAACAAAGAAGAAATCCTCCAACTGTTAGAAGCAATCTGGAAACTAGACAAATTCGCCATCATCCACTGCTGGGGACATCAGAAAGGAATGGACATGGTCACTCAAGGAAACAGGCTAGCTAACAAAGTAGCTCAGCAAGTGGCTGAAGGAACACACAGAATATAAGTCCCAGAATTGATACCATATCTGTCCCTCTTAACACAAAAGACTAATCAACTGAGCTATACCCAGGAAGAAGAGGAATGGGCTAAGAGAGAAGGGAGAAGCCAAAACCCCTAAGAAACTTGGCTGCTCCTGGATGACTGGATTTTTGTCCCAAAAGGAGTTGCTCATGCCCTCATCCAGCAATACCACCAACTCACCCACCTAGGGAAAACTGCGCTAGAAGTCTTGCTCAGGAGATACTACTACAAAGCCCAACTAGATTCTCTCTGTGCCACCATCAGCAGCCAGTGCCAAGTTTGTGCCAAAAACAACCCACTGCAGGGCTCCGGTGCTCCAGCAGGTGTCTAGCACATAGGGACAGCCCCCTTTGGAGATCTCACAGTAAACTTCACAGAAGTGAAACCAAGTCAGGAGTACAAATATCTGTTAGTGATGATATGCACCTTTTCAGGCTGGATCAAATCTTTCCCCACTTGCACCAAAAAGGCAAGAGAAGTGACTAAGGCTTTACTTAGAGAAATCATTCCCCAACATGTGCTGCCACTGTCTATCGGAAGTGACAATGGCCTGGCCTTCATGGCTGCCATAGTTCAAGAGCTGGCGAAAATGTTAGGAATTAAGCGGAATCTCCATATCACTTACAAGTCCCAGAGTTCAGGGAAAGTTGAAAGCATGAATCAAACCCTCAAAGCCACCCTAGCCAAATTCTGCCAAGAAGCAGGTCTCCCCTGGGTAGACTTACTTCCCTTAACCCTTATCTGAGTTAGGTGTACTCCAAGACCCACAGGTTATTCACCCTTTGAAATTCTATTTGGAAGACCACCCCCAATTATCCAGGCCTTCAAAAGAAATCTCAAACTTCTGGGGGAGGCTAGCCAAGATTCCATTCTACAGCAGCTGGGAAAAACTCTAGCTAAAATACATAAAACAGTCTTGTCCTGGAACCTCATCCCACTGGGACACCTGGTGCACCCCCACCAACCAGGGGTCCCTAGTCTAAGTCAAAGACAGGAAAAAAGAACCCCTTCAGCCTTCCTGGACAGGTCCACATACTGTGATCCTTGTAACTCCTACTGCTCTTAATGTTGTAGGCATCATCCCTTGGATCTATCATTTCAGGGTCAAGAAGGCACACCCCGATAAAGAACAGAATGGTTGGACAGCCCAACCCATACCCGGCCACCCCTTGAGAGTGTGAGTTGCCCGGGATCCCCAAGCACTGACCTCATCAAATGCCTGCTGAATGGATCCCTGCTCCTGGTGGATCATGTGCTTATACAGCCTGCTTGCCTTAGTATTTGGAGTTGGACCCACTGCTGTGGCCCCTGCAGACTGGACTATAGTGAATAGAGCCCTAATTGCATTTGCTTACTGGTGTATAATAGGATGCTTCTGTGCTTTCACTTGCTTATCCTTTCCTTCCTTGCCCCCACCCTAGGAGTCAACACCCATGCCCAAAATCTATGGCAACTGCAAGTTAGTCAAAGCTGGGGCAAATAATCCATGCTGAATGCTTTAGTCCCATTCTTGGCAGGTGCAACTTCAGCCTCTGTAATATTTGATGGTTGCAGGGCAATCCAAGTTCACACTCTTTACACCTTGCTAGTTGCCCCATACCCCCACACCCCCATACCTGCCCCCAGGAGAGGGTGTAGGGGTTGCAGTTATGGGAGTTATGGCAAATACCTCTGCCAAGGCCCTTCAAAGGAGTGGAGGATTCTGCTGCTCTTGGAGCTTGCTGGTAGGTGCCACCGTTCCCTGGAAGGGGGTCCCACTGACTTCTCCATGGCTCCTACAGAAAATCCCCAGCCTGGCATGGTGTGGCATAGAAACCTGTGACCCTGTAAAACTCACCCTATTAAACATAACCACCAGATCATAAAATACCTTTTTAAAGGCCCAAACAGTACTAAAACCAAGAATTGGAATATACGATCTATTGGGGCCAGATCCAAGGGAATTCATACTGGTCCAACTGATCCCAGTAACCCAACCCCCAGAGAAAACACTGGTGAAAAATATCAGTAAAGTTGCCCAGATGCTAAAAGCCAAAGTTAGAACATCTCCCTGCAACATCCTTTTGAACCAGGTTCGAAATTTCCTTCAATTCCTAAATGAATCCCAGCCCTACATAGCTGCATCCTGCTGACTATGCACTTTCTCAAGTCTAACCATCTTTCCTGTACCTGTCCCATGGAACATAACCCTCTTGACCCATGATGGTTCTGTTGTGGGAACCAGGCCCCTCCCAGTCTGCATAACTTAGCCCCCAGGAAAACTGGCTAATGGTAAAAATGTAACTACCAAGTCTCCTTCAACCACCCTCCCTCTTGGAAGGGCTAACTGTAACTTCACCTGCCCACTCAATGAGCCTGATCGATGCACCACAAACTCCACCAGATGGGTCTGTGGCACCAATGCCTACTGATGACTACCCCAGGATGGCCAGGGCATCTGTTACCTGACTTGGCCACTACCATCATTCTCAGTGTATGGGGAAGAATTGCCTGGAGAGCTCTCCCAAGCCAAACAAGCAATACAGACAATTCTGATACTCTTAAGAGAGGAATAGTCAGGAATGCAGCAGTAGTAGGTGTCTCACTTGAGGTTTGTCAGGAGGTCTTACAAACCCTAGCACAAGAAACATCAAATGACCTCGAAGAAATATTGGGGGCTGTCAATGGGTTGCAAGACCAGATAGATTCATTGGTAGAAGTGGTTTTCCAAAAAGGTGAGGATTACACTTGATCACTGGAGGTTCAGGGGAGAATCTGCCAGCCCCTGGGAGAAGAATGCTGTTTCTATGCAAATTTCTCAGGGATAGTTAGGGACAAGGTGACCCTACTAAAAGAATGAGCCAAAGACTGCTTAAGCCGTGTATACCTGTCATCTGTCAATGGGAACTGCTTCCAGTATCTCCTTTCCTGGATTTTGCCCTTCATGCCAGTAATAGCCTCAGTCTTCTTCCTCTTAACTTTCAGTCCATGTGTTCTATGGTACCTAACACAATACATCACTTCCCACTTAAATGCCTTAAAACACCAAGTAATGCCTCATGTTAAATAACAGCCCTTGGGGACTACAGAAAAATCCCCATGCTAGCAGATGATGTCCCATAAAGAATTATAAGGGCATCAAAGGGGGGGATGATAACGGAAGTGGTGGGGCTCTAACCCCCCTTCTGCAGAAACCCACAGCTTTATGAAAATAGCTCCCTTCAGTCCCTTTCTCCCTTCCTCCTTTTTTTCCCCCTGGAATCCACATCTTTAGGAAGATAAGCACTCTCTGCCTGCCCCTTTCAAATGGAATTTACAACTCTAAATAGATAATAACTCTTTTCCTCCCTAATAGCCCTCTGCTTTAGGAAGATAAGCTAAACTTGCTCCTTTTGGTTTTGTAACCCTGCCTGCCCACTTGCTTAGGAATTTGCCTGCTTAAAGTTCCTATATAAACTTATGAAAACCAAGACACAGCGCTCAGATTTTTTGGAAACTTGACTCTCCTCTGAGCCCATGCATAATAAAACTTTGTTCATCCACCCCCTCAGAGTACCACTTGGGTTTTCATTCCATCTGCCACAACAGGGGTATGCCTGAAAACTTCAAAGTTCCGACCAAAGTGTCCAAGACAGATTGGTGGGAGACAGTGGGGATAGTTACCCAAACTGAAGCACCGGAGATAAGTCTCAGTGCATGTTTGGCTGCCCCCTGAACAAGGACTAATGGTCTTGGAGGCCATTCAGAGTTTACTGCTTTGGTTCTCAGCACCCCTACATTTAAGGGTCCTAGACTGACTGCACTGTTATCCAAAGTAAATCTCCTTAGCTAAGTCTCAGGGAAAGTTCGGTTGCTCTCTGAATCAAAGTGTGCAAGTCAAGCCTTAGGGGACATTCAGAGTTACTTCTTTGGTTCCCATCACCCCAGGAATCACAGAATCCCTGTTGCCAGGTGTTTCCAGGGCTTTTCTGGACTTGGAAGAAAGACTGCATAAATTGGTTACCTTCCAAGCCAAATATTGCTTCTTCTTGGAGAAGGGACAGAAAAAAACAACAACTTCTTATTCCTTTTAAGACAGAGACTTACAATCTGTCTTAGTTTTATGACTTAACTGTCTGGTAGTTTCTCAGTTAGACCAGCCATCAAAAGGCCATTAAGTGATTAGAGATCACTTGTTCTAGCTAACAGGCCCTGGGGCCCTGAGGCAATAATTTCCTCACTAGCAAAGGCATTTTCAGTTTCACTGAAATTTCAAAGCATTTTAACACAAAACTGTAATGAGAAATTCAGTAGTAGGAAGTGGGAAGATAAAACTTGGGTAACAGTTAATTATGAACGAGCCCTGGCCCATGTCCCCCTTGGGAAAGGGGACTACCACAGCATCCAACTTTGACCCTGACTGCCACGCTTTCCCACTCCATCCCAGACCAAGCAACTGGGTGTGGCCAATAGGAAGGCAGGCCTGCAAAGGCATGGACCCATGGAGAGGTGCAAGCCCCCAGCACTTATCTTTGCTATCACTGCTGCCAAGGAGAGAGTGCCCGAGAAGGTAATGGCAGCCAGGCCCAAAGGCAAAGCTGCAGCTGCTAAACAGGCTTGAAGAAGCAGCTTCACAATGACTGTAGCTCAGTTGGGGAAATTCTGTCTTGGCAGGGCCCTGTTTTGGGCCCCTTTCCTGTGCTGCTGACCTCCCATCTGGAGTCAGACCTCACAAGCCTGGGTGCCCAGTGCAGATGCAGAGAGTTTCCATGGTCTGGCCTCTTTCCTCCTGGAATTACATCCTGTGGGGGCTCATAGATGAACCTGTTCAAAGTGGATAACCATAAGAGGGCATTACACAGGCTATAGGCCATAGTTTCACTCACCAATAATCTCCTGGATGGCATCACCAAAACACATAACTGGATTTTGTCTAGGTCCTGGGCTAAACAGAAAGAAATGAATCTCAAGAGCATGTCACTTTGATTAGGTCAGTAATTAAGGTATAGAAGGAAGAGAAATGGAAGGAAATAAGTGACCATGGGTCCCAGAGAGAGGAAGGGGCTGAAGAGTGATAAAGTGGGCTGATTTACAGACTACAATTACCCATTATAGATTATAAATGCCCAGGTTTTACTGGAATGGCCAACACAGCAAGGAAAAATGGCAGGAGCAGGGTGCAGAAGGCAGGAACAGGTGTCAAAAGGCAAGAGAGAGAGAGCCAGTTCCGTCTTTGTGCTTGCTTTTGGAACCATTAATTATTCTGCCCCTTTACTAATGGCATGAGAGGAGTTCCAGCTGTTTGCTGTTTTGATTGATTACCCCACCCATCAGTCTCCCAGGAGGGCCCAATGATAAGTCCTCTGGAGAATATACAGGGCTTCTCCTGGCTTCCAGAGGAAATCTCATTCTGAATGGGAGACTCTCATGAAGCTTCCAGCAGACATCTTGGGGTACTGGAAGATACATGTTAATGGTGGCAGTTTTTCTGCCAGGTTCCAGATCCATCTATTGATTCCCTATCTAGCCTGCTTCAAAAAGGCCATTCCATCATTTTCTCAATCCAGCTGCTCCAGGATAATGGTAAAACCAATGAATTCCATGAGCATGTGCCCATTCTCCCAAATAATTTGCTCTAAGGTAGTTTTATTGATCACATGTGAAATATAATGATGGTGGATAAGGCATTCTTTCAGTACATGGATGGTAGCTTTGGAAGATACATTGCAAGCAGGAAAGGAAAACCCAAATCCACATATGTGTCTATTCATGTTAGAACAAATTGTTTCCTCTTCCATGATGGAAGAAGTCTGTGGTAAAGAACCTGTAATTAGGAATGCAGCAGTTCACATCCAGGAATGGTGCCAAACTGAGGACTAAGGTTGGGTTTTTGCTGCTGGTAGATTTGACACACAGCAGTGGCTATAACCAGGTCAGCCTTGGTGAGTGAAAGTCCATGTTTTTGAGCATGTGCATAACCTAAATCCCTGCCACTATGGCTATATAGTTTATGAACCCATTAGGTAATGAAAGGAGTGAAGAAAGAGGCTGAATTGTATCCATAGTACAGGTCATCTTATCCATTTGATTATTAAAATTTTCCTATGCTGAGGTCACACTCTAGTGAGCATTTCTGGGGACACAAATATCTTCAGTTTTGGCCAACTCAGAAAGGTTTATCCATATACCTCTTCCCCAGACTTCTTTCCAACCAATTTTCCAATCATGTCCCTTCCAAATCCCTGACCATCCAGCCAAACCATTGATGACAGCCAATGGATCAGTTTACTAATGCACCTCTGGCCATTTCTTTTGCCAAGCAAAATGAACAACTAGGTGCACTGCTCAAAGTCCTGCCAACTTGGAGGATTTTCCTTCACCACTTTCCTTCAGGGATGCCCCAGAAATGGGCTGCATTGCTGCAGATTTACACATTCAGGTGGTAGCTGCAAATCCTGCAGATCCATCTCTGAACCAGTCCCAAGTTTTCTCTTCATTCAATTGATTTTATGGAACTCCACAAGAGGCTATAGCTTTGGGATGGAATGAGAAGGTAAGGTAGCTGAATTGGGGGCCATGGACATTTGGGACAGTTTCTCAGGTAACTTGCTTGTGCCTTCAGGATCCACTCAAGCCCTGTATTGTATATACCACATCCATTTTATGATAGAGTGCTGCTGTTCATGCCCAAATGTATGGTTTTCTGGGTCAGACAACACCAATCTCCTGATAGGCAACTCAAATCCCATGGTAAGTTCATGACCAAAATTAAGGGTTAGGTTTCTACTTAGACACAGCATTATGCCAAAAGCTGTTCCTCAAAAAGAGGTTACTCATCTGCAGAGGATGGCAAGATCATGTTCCAAAATTCTAAAGGTCTGTATTGTGATTCTCTTATAGGGTCCTGCTAAGAGGTCCAGAAAGCAATTTTATTTGCCACTGACTCTTCCAGAAATCCTGAATCTGCTGAATCATAAAACCCAAGTGGCAGAGCAATTTGCACAGCAGGCTGGACCAGTTACAGAACCTTTGTTCTGGTCTCCACTCAAAACTAGAAGCTTTCTGATCAGTAAGTAAAAGGGCTGAAGTATCAAAACCAAATGAGGAATATAGTGTTTCCAAAGTCTAAAATGATCAACTATGCATTGCTCATCTTTTTTGATAATAAGAGAAGTCAGATGCGAGAGCTTATTCTTCACTTCAGAAGGGAAATCTTGGCATTCACCACACCACTGGAAACCTAGAAATTTCATTTATGTAGAAGGCTCCTGTATTTTTGTTGGATTTTTCTCCTATCCTTTGACACACAAATGCCTTACCAATAAGTTTAGATTAATTGCTACTCTACACTTAGATCCAATCAACATGATATCATCAATATAATGGACCAGTATGGGGTCTTGAGGAGGGACTGTTGATCAAGTTCCCTGAGGACAATATTATGACATATGACTGGAGGTTATGGTGGTGTTTCCTCAAGGCAAGCTGAAGGTTAGATGACTGTTTCCTCAGTGCAGGAGGGAGGACAGGTGGTGGTTTCCTCAGGGAAATCCATTACCAGTTTATCTCACAAAGACTCAGCAGAATTTAGGTTTTTAATGTCTCCTCTGACATCACTATCAACCCAAATGTCCCATTCCAATTTTCAGGGTCCCATTTCTTTCCAGTCAATGCTCACACTTGAACAGTAGACACCCTGCAAGGTTAAGAATTTAGTTTCTGTTGTAACTGTGTTACTTGCACACTGAAATATGGGTCTGATTTTCAAAGATCTTAAGTCTGCATCTGCAGGAAACAAGATTTTATTTCCAGGTACACATAAACATTTCTACATCCTTCAAACATCCTTCATGCAGCACTTTAGTTGCAAATTTGAAGGTTTGAGCTCATTCCTTTCTTTTATAACTACATCCAGCTTATTTAGGATCAACCAGTCAACATCAGTATACTTTTCAACTCCAAAAAATCTGTTAAGGTGTATAAATCACACTCACCCACAGCCTTGTCTCTTATAAGCATGTAAGTAGCCATATCCAATGTTGATATTTTCATATCTCTATTGTCAACTCATACCATGTATTATCAGTTGCAACTTAGTTATTAGAAATAGAGTCATTAGTGACTTTGAATCTAATCAGTGCAGACAGCAATTGCAAAAACCACAGAACAAATTCTGAAACCCCATTTTTAAGATTCTGTTTCTCACCACTCCCAGTAACAAGCTGTATCAGTCAGAGTTCTCTAGAGAAACAGAACCATCAGGAGATATCTGCAAATATAAAATTTATAATATTTTCTCTTGTGACTGTTGGAACATAGAAGTCCAAACTCTGTAGGGCAGGCTGCAAACTGAGAACTCCAATGGAAGTCTTTAACAAATTCTCCAGGGGAACCTGACTGGCTGAATTAGAGTTGGAAATTCTCCTTTCTGACTGCTGAAATAATCACTTCTCCTTTAAATGCTTTTAACTGATTTGGTGATATGTCTCTAATTGCTGAAGGTACATTACTTAGTTGATTGTAAATATAATTTCCTTCATTGATTGTAAAATGTAATCATACATAGATTCAATCAACTTACTAATGACCAAAGTCCATGAAATGTACTCACTGTAACAAGTAGGCCAGTGTTTACTTGACCAAATAATTAGGCACCATTTTCTGGCCAAGTTGACTTATGAGTCTAACCATTACAGCAGATACATTTTTAAAATTACATGTAAGATTGTTGCATAGTTGTAATCACTGGTGAATTATGCCAAATTATACTT
>JAQZBX010106788.1:0-10715 GCA_029593785.1 Cabassous unicinctus
CAAAAGTTGGCCCAATTTGTGTAGATATTAGTTTACAAAAATGTACTGTTTTTTGCATGTTGATCTCATGTGCTGCCACTTTACTGAATTTGTTTATCAGCTCTGGAAACTTTATTGTAGATTGTTCAGGACTTTATACATATAGGATCATGTCATGCAAATAATGAAAGTTTACTTCATCCACTTTAATTTGGATGCC
Source organism: Cabassous unicinctus (assembly GCA_029593785.1). Lineage (NCBI taxonomy): Eukaryota > Metazoa > Chordata > Mammalia > Cingulata > Chlamyphoridae > Cabassous > Cabassous unicinctus. Next base: position 200 of record JAQZBX010106788.1, read on the forward strand.
CTTTATTTCTTTTCCTTACCTAAATGTTCAAAGAAGTACTTCTAATACAATGCTAAATAAGGATCATGACAGTGGACATACTTATCAGATCTTAGAGAGAAATCCTTTAATTTTCCACCATTGTTTAATGTTAGCTGTGGGTTTTTCATATATTCCCTGTATCATATTCAAGAAGTTTCCTTTTGTTTTCATCAAAAAGGGATGCTGTATTTTGGAAAATGCCTTTCTGCATGGATAGAGATGTGCTCTTGGGCTGTGGCTTGTGCCCCCCACCTGCCTGGACCATGAGCCACCAACGCACCCCTCAGTCTTACAATAAATGCTTTTCTTTCAAAAAAAAATTGAAAACAAAACAAAACAAAACAAAACAAAAAAAAGAGATGATCATGTGATTTTACCCTTTGATCTATTAATAGGGTATAATACATTAATTTTCTTAAGTTGAACTATACTTACATACCTAGGGGTAAAAAACACCTGATCATGCTGTATAATTTGATTGATATTTTGTCAGATTCGATTAGAAAAATTTTTTTGAAGATTTTAACATCTGTAATCATTAGAGATATTGTTCTGTAATTTTCTTTTTGTAGCACTTTTTGTGGCTTTGGAATTAGGGTGATGTTGGCATAATAGAATGAGTTAGGTAATCTTCCCTACTCTTCAATTTTTTGGAAGAGTTTGAACAAAATTGGTGTTGGTTCTTTCCAGAATTATTGGTAGAATTCACCTGTGAAACTGTCTGGTCATGGGCTTTTCTTCGTTGGAATGTTTTGAATGAGTAATTCAGTCTTAGTACTTGTGATTAGTGTGTTAAGTTCCTCCATTTCTACTTTTGTCAGTGTAAGTTACTTGTGTGTTTCTTGAAATCTGTCCATTTCATATATATTATCTCTCTTGTTGGCAAACAAGTTTTCAAAGTATCTTCTTATGATATTCTATATATTTATGGAGTCTAAAGTGAATTTCTTATAAACAGCATATAGATGGGTCATATTCCCTTATTCATTCTGCCAGACTGTGTCTTTTGATTGGAAAGTTTAATCCATTAACATTTAATATTGTTACTATCAAGGCATTTCTTAGCTTTTTTTCTTTAAGCTTATATATGTGACATATTTTATTTCTTTTTTTATCTTTTCAGTTAATGTTACTAGTAATTTTCCATTCTATACTTTCCTCCAACCCTCTCTCCCTTTTTCTTTTTTCCTTTCAACCTGCAGCGCTCCATCTAGTATTTCTTAAAGGGCAGGAATCTTGTTGACAAATTCTCTCAGTTTCTATTTATTGTGACTATTTTGAACTCTCTCTCATTTTGAATGACAGTTTTACTGCATACAGAATTCTTGTCTGGCAGGTTTTTTTCTTTCAGCACCTTAAAGATGTCATATCACTGCTTTCTCACCTCCATGGTTTCAGATGAGAAATCTGCATTTAATCTTATTAATCTTCCAAGATATGTTATGGATCTCTTTTCCCTTGTTGCTTTCAGAATTAAGTCTTTGACTTAATCTTTTGACACTGTGATAAATATAGGATTTATTGTGCTTAGTATATGTTGTGCTTCATGGACATGTATATCAAAGATCCTCATAAGAGTTGGGAAATATTTGGCCCTTACTGTCCCAAACACTCCTACTGCTCTCTTTCCCTTCTCTTCTCCTTCTGGGATACCCATAAGTTGTATGTGTTTGTGTTTCATGTTTTCATTCAATTCCATGAGTCACTGATTTTTCCCCCCATTTTTTGTTCTATCTGTTCTGCTATTAGTGCAATTACATATGTCTGGTTTTCAATCTTGCTAATATTTCATCTGCCTCTTCAAGTCTGCTGTTATGTGCTTCTAGTGTATTTTTAAATATTTTTTATTGTTTCAAACATACTTAGATTACACAAATGTTACACAAAAAAATAAGGATTCTCATATGTCCTGCTCCTCACCCCTCCTACACCCTCCCACATAAACAACACCCTTTATTAGTGTGGCACATTTATTGAAATTGATAAATGCATCCTGAAACATTGCTACTGAGCTTGGACCACAGTTCATATTGTAGTTTACACTCTCTTCCCCACAATTCTGCAGGCTTTGGGAAGATATATAATGGCCTATATTGTCAGTGCATGCCATTCAGGACAATTCCCAACTCTGAAAAAAGCCCCCACATTATACCTGTCTTTCCCTCCCCCTGCTCCCAGAGCTTCCTGTGGCCACTGCCTCCACATCAATGCTGCAATTTCTTCCATTGCTACAATGACAAGTCTATTATAGAATACCAGTAAGTCCACTCTAGTCAATAATTCATTCCCCAATCCTGAGGATTATGGGATGGTGATGTCCACTCCACATCTAATTGAAAGGGGCTTCAATCCCATACAGCCAATGGATGGGAGTCTCTTACTTGAAGTTGTAGGCTCTCTAATTTCCTTGCTATGGTGGTTGTCAATCCTTACCTCCTTATTAGTTTTCCTGGGTGAGTCCAATGAACTAGAGAGTAGGTGTTGCAACTCCACTGAGGCTCAAGGCCCAGATGGCACATGGACAGCCCAAAGATTCAAATCTCTTAGACATACACTAACCAACTCCAGCATGAAGTACACCTTCAAATACAAGGAACAGATGAGCCATATGTAGGGAAGCCATAACAGAATCCAACTCTTGTCACTGTTGGTGTATTTTTAATTTCTTGCATTGTGAATTTTTTCACCATAATATCTGTTATCTTTTTATGTATATTTATAATTTCTCTTATAGGTTCCCCCAGTGCCTTATTGACATCCTCTATCTCATTCTTCATTTCATTGTGATGATTAAGGTTATTTTTGGACATGCTAGTTTATTTATTACATGTTGTTTGTCTCCTTCTGATTTATAATTTGCTTAGTAGACAGGGACATGACTTTATGTTTGTTAGTATGGTTTGTAATTTTGCTGATATCTAGGCATCTGTTTATTTGATGGGGCTATTAATTTTGTTAGTTTCTCTTTTCTAGTCTAGGGTTTTCTTTTTGTTTGGATTTGTGTTGGGAGTCCTGTTTATCACTGGGTTCCATTTATTCTATATCCTTGTAGTTGCCTGTGTTCTTGGGGGAAACTATTAGAACAATTTAAAAGGAAAGAAAGAAGAGAAAGAAAGAAAAGAAAAAGGAAAAAGAAGGAAGGAAAAAGAAGAAAAAAGAGACAAAAGGTAAATAATAAGAGGTAAAATAGTAAATGAATAAAATTTCAAAAGGTGAAAAATAGAAACACAGAAATATAAAATAAATTAAAAGAAATTAAAACATCAGATAAATAAGAAGAGAACAAATAAAAACAAAGGAAGGAAAGGCAGAAAATGAGGAAGAAAAGAAGTGGGAAGAAAGGAAAGCAAGAAAACAGAAAAAAAAGACTAAGGAAAGAAAAAAATAGAATAAGGTACATTTATAATCATAATAAAAAAGAAGAAAAAATAAAATGGAAATTAAAAGACAATAAAAATATGTAGAAAAGAAAGAAAATAAGAAAAAAGGGAGAAAGAAAGAAAATAAGGAATAGGGGAAGGAAAACAAACAAGCAAAACGAAACAAAGCAAAAATCTGGGTCTTCCCATCTGGCCACCAGGAGCAGCTAGACTCCTCCTCTCAGGATGCCCATTTTGGTCTATTTAACAATAACAATGCCCCTACAAGTCTCCTCTTTGCAGGTATCCAGGTGAAGAGAGAGAGAGAGAGAAAAAAAGAATCTCCTCTCAGGCCACCAGTGGCTCACTAATGTACTCCTCAAGCTGTTTGTACCTGCCAATCAATCACCCCACAGCCAATCTCTCTGCCAGTACCCACATGAAGGAAAAAAAGTAAAAGGAAATAGAAAAAAGAGAGAGGGAAAAAATCTCAGGCTATGTTGCCTCAGTTCTCCCCATGTCTCACCCCATTCCCACCTACCCTAAGCAGGCAGGGTACAGGCTCACATGTAGGGTCACACTTCAGCTGTTTGCTCCCCTGACTCACAGAGCTGGCTGTGTAGCTTTTCCTCCCACAGTGCCAGATAGCAGTTTTCTTCTCCTCCTGGACTAGCTGTTATGCTCCCTTCTTATCTGGGGCTGTCTGGGAAGCTCCCCTTTTCCCAAGTGCCCAGCTCAGAACCACCTCTCCATCCACCCTCTCCTATCACCATGACACCCCAGATTTACCCAGGTTCTAGAGGAAAAGTGCAGTTTTCCATTCCCTACTCTTCCATCTTGGATCCTCCAAGACACTTTTGAGTGAATTAAGTCCGTGCGGTGTGAATCAGGTTTAGTCTCTGCCCTCTTGCTGGATCTTATACAAACAGAGACACAGTGAGAGACAAATGAGAAAAGATGCCATCATTTTTAATCTTACAATGTGAGAGAGAACTGAAGGATCACTAGCAGCCAAAAGTTAAGCAAGATGCTCCCAAGTGGCTGGGCCATGGAGAAGCTCAAGGCTGAAGAGATAAGCCATATGACTGACAGCCACAGCTAAACATATGAAGAAAGTGGAGTACCTGAGACTAACACTGAGAAAGGAGGCCTAGAAGTAAGCCCTTTGCTTGGTTGCACACAGTTGCACTCTGGTTGATGTTAGATTCTGGAGGGGAAGGCAGGGACCTTGGCAGAGATTGGTAGCCACCTCGACCACATGGCAGGATGTCAGGATTACCAGTAGCTAAATTTGGTGAGAAAACATCTCTGCTGATGTTTTAATTTGGACACTTCATGGCCTTAGTACTCTAAGCCTTTACCCTAAATAAAATATCCTTATAAAAATTTTTTTAGTAATTTGCATTGGGAGCCTTGTGGAAAATTAATACATGCAGGTAGTACATTTGAGACATATCACTGAAAAAAGAGGTTCAAGGTCTCCACCAAATGAATGTAACACATTCTTGGATTGGTATTCAGAAGCTTCTAATACCTACAATGCTTCTAAATTAGTCTCTTCAAAAGATTCTTTAAAGAATACTACTAGGTGCTCATATGGTAAAAATGGATCAATTTAACAAATTGAGTCATTTGGACAAAGATTATTTCAAACGTAGTTGACTTCCATATAATTTGTGAGCTCATAGATAGATTCCAGGATATTTTGAAAATTTCAAACCTTATGCTGGAGAAGGGGCAAGATGGCATCAGAGTAAGGAGCTCCATGAATAATAAGCCCATTCTGCAGTGTAGTTAGTAATCACCCAGAACTATCTAAAACACCTGTTCAGGGTCCCAGGTGACCAGAAGAGCATTCTGCAACATCCTTGGAAGAACTGAAGGAGGAGATTGCCAATATTCAGTGAAGATTCATGAGTAGAGCACCCCATGACATGCCAGTGCCCATTCCCCACTAGCAGTGCAAGCTGCCTTGAGAGCTGTTCCCTGGCTGGTGTTGGAAGCCCCATTTCCCAAAAATGGGAGAGAAAGAGATGATTGGGCACCAACTTTGGCTACTGATTATTAAATTTGGCTGACTAAAGTATAATCCAAGTAACAGCTAAAATTTGAAACTGTCCAAGTCAGAAAGAGACCAGTAGACTCCATTTTTTTATGATTGATTTTTTAAACAAATCAATTTTATTGATACATATTTAAAAAAGCATACAATTCATCTAAAAGTGTAAAATCAATGGTATTTTGCATAATCACAAAGTTGTGTTCTCATCACTTCAGTCATTATTACAGCACTTCATTGTTTCTATAATAATAGTAAATGAAAAAAGACAAACAAGAAAATTGCTCACCTTTCAATCTATGTTTCCCCTGCTTTATGAAATAGCCTCTTTTTTTAATTTTTTTTTAAATTTTTTAAAACGGTGCTTAGATTACATAAATGTTACTCAAAAAATATAGGGATTCCCACATGCTTCACCTCCCACACCTCCCACAACCTACCACATTAACTTCATTCATTAGTGTGGCACATCACCTGCAAATCCTGGGGATTTGTCATTAAGCATGGACCATAGTTCACATTGAAGACCACACTTTCTCCCACACAGTTCTGCATGTTATATGGCCTATATCTGTCATTGCAATGTCACTCAGGACAATTCCCAAGTCCCAAAAAAGCCCCTGTATTACAACTACTTTTCCCTCTCACTGCCCCAGAGTGTCCAGTGGCCACTGGCTCCAATTTAATGTTGTAATTTCTTCCATTGCTTGAATCACAATGTCTGCAATAGAAGACCAGTAAGTCCACTCTAGTCCACAGCTCTTCCCCCCATCCTGAGGAGTCAAGGATGGTGATAACCACTCCCCCTTCAATTGACAGAGGGCTTATATCCCGTGGATAAAATGGATGGGATTATCCTGCCGGCAGCTGCACACTCTCTCCATTCCCTGGGATGGCCGTTGTCCATCATCATCTTCCAGGTATCCTGGGTGAGTCCATTGAGCTGTAGAGTAGGAGTTGCAGCTCCATTGAGATTCCAGGCCAGCTCACACATGGGAAGCCCAAAGACTCCAGTCTCTGGATGTACACATACAAACTCCAGCACCATGTATAGGTTTGAAAAAAAGGGACAGATGAACCATGTGCAGGGAAGACATATTTGAGTCCAACTCTGTCACTCTCAGGAGCACAAATTCCAAAGTAGGGCCCATTGGCAAGGCACCAAACTCCAGAGCTATCTGCCCTGACATAGGATATGGGTGTCTCCAAAGCCCTCAGGAGCCCATCTCTTTGGGGTGATATCTATTTGGAAGTCTATGAGGTCCCACTGAGATGTGCATAAGCATTAACTCTGGGATGACCTCCCGACTCACTTTGAAGTCTCATAGCAGTATGAACTCATTTGTCTTTACCTTTCCCCCCTTTTATTCAAGGTCTTTTTCCAGTCATATTGCCAGTTGGCTCTTGGTAGTCATGTCCCACACTGGGAGGAAGGTAATGCATTCATATGCTGAGTTTGCTCAGAGAGAGGACACATTTGAGCAACAAGGAGGCTCCCAAGAGGCAACACTTAGGCACCTCAAAACAGTAGGCTAAGTTTCAATTTCAAGAGGAAAGACTTGTAAGCCTAGTCATCAATAACAAGGGCCCATCAATGGATCATCCTCCTTTGCCAGACACTGCCCCTGCACTTGGGGGACTGTTGCTGCTCCCTTGGAGAATGTGGCAGAGCTCTCCAGGGTGGAAATTCAGTATTCTCTCATTTATTGAGTGATTCTCCACCCACTGTGACAATGCCCCGTGAACATTTGAACAATTTTATATACTTTGTATGTATGTTCAGGTGAACTTCCTCTCATACACCCCCCATCCCTGACACCCCTCACCAAGTATCCTCTCCCAACCCAGTTGTAACCCTTTTGTGATCCAAAGCTTCTTTAAAGATGTTGCCAATAAAATAGCCAAATACAATTAAGAGGAAAAGGAAATAATAATGGTATGATTAAATGTAAGAGATTAAAAAAAATGAAAATTTAAAGAAAACTAAAATTAAATGAAATTAAAAGATGGGGATATTTTAAAAATTTAAAATAAAAAGAAAATAAAATAAACTTTTTTTTTTAAATTTTGCCTTTTCTCACTGCAATATCTGGTGTCCAGTCTGTACCGTGGCACCTTCCCCCTCTCACTCCCCAGTGTCTCACTATTTTTCATTTTGTTTTCAAAAAAGTTTTGGGTCACAGCAAAGTCACACACAGAATACAAGAGACTCTCATATACCACAAACTCCTCCCCCTTTCCTCACCCCATATTAAAACCTTTTTATTCATAGATAATACCATTGTTATAACTGATAGTGAAACATAGCTACTAAACATTGTCAATGGTTTACAGTATGATATACATTTTAGACCATACATTTTTATAAATTTTGATGATATTTACCATATCCTGTGTTCATCACAGTAAGGTAATGAAGAACTTTTCCACTGACTACTAAATACACCCTGCTTGATCTATTCTGTTCCTCCCTCCCCATCCCCCAGGTCCCAAGACAACCCACTGGTTTGACTCATTGGATAAAAAGAATTATAGTTACATGCAACAAGAGGTCTTGACACACAGGTTTGTCCTCCCCTATTAGGAATCATCCTTGTTCTTGAGAGATCCCCACCTGTCTTTTCCGAATGAATTGGTCCTCCCAAAGATGGGAGTTCAATTCCTTCCCGCTCATTATGTGGGTCTCTACCTGCTGATACAACACATTATGACAGGATGAACACTCAAACACTCACTAGAAACCTACTCCAGGTGCACCATATTCCGAATGCCCCCTCAACCAACACCCTAAACCAGTGACCCTTCTTTGTCATATTGCCATCAGATGAATCCCACCTCTGTACTTTCAACCTCATATCCACAAGTCCCAAGTGTTCACCTGGTCCCTCTCCTGTCTCTCCCCCAATATCCTGGGTATTCTAACCCACCCTTCCCAATCTACACACCTGTCAAAACTGCACCACCAAACCCAATAATATCACTACCCACCTGTACTACCCCTTCAATACACAACTACATTCTATCACTTTACCATAGATTAACCCCATATGGGTGATGTCTCAAAACCTTCTCTTCTCTTTCCCTTTCTTGTAAACCTATCTTTCAGAAAATAGCTCTCTGAGACTGCTAAATTTCCTTAAGTCATATCAGTGAAGTCATGTATGGTTCATCCTTCAGTACCTGGCTTGCTTCACTCAACATAAGGTCTTCAAGATTCATCCAAGTTATCCTGTGTTTTAGCACTGTATTCTTCTTAAAGCTGAGTAATATTCCATTGTATGTAAGTACCACATTTTGTATATCCATTCATATGTTGATGGGCACTAGGGTTGATAACAAATCTTGGCAATAGTGAACAATGCCAGTATGAACATTGGTTTGCATATATCTGCTTGTGTCTTTGCTTTCAATTCATCTGGATATATACCCAGCAGTGGAATCGCTGGATCAAATGGAAGATCTCTGCTTAGTTTTTTGAGGAGCTGCTGTAGTGTCCTCTGCAGTGGCTGGAAAATTCCACAATCCCACCAGCAGTGGAAGAGGATTCCCATTCCTCCACATCATTTCCAGCACTTACAATCTGCTGTTTTTTTTTCATAGCCACCATTCTAATGGGTGTAAGATGGTATCTCATTATAGTTTTGATTTGCATTTCCTTAATAGCTAGTGATGTTGAGCATTTTTTCATGAGATTTTTAGCCATTTGTATTTCTTCCTTGGAGAAGTGTCTTTTCAGATCACTTGCCCGCTTTTTAAATGGGTTGCCTGTCTTTTTAATTTTGAGGTGTAGGATTTCTATATACATGCAGGATATTGGGCTCCTATCAGATATATGTTTGCCAAATATTTTCTCCCTTTGGGTAGGCTGCCTTTTTATTTTCTTGATAATGACCTTTAAGGTACAAATGTTTTTAATTTTTAGGAGATGCCATTTATCTATTTTTTCTTTGGCTACTCATGCTTTGGGTCTGAAGTTCTTGAAACCACCCTATTACAAAGTCATGTAGATGCTTCCCTATATTATCTTCCAATGTCTTTATGGTCTTGGCTCTTATGTTTAGATCTTTGGTCCATCTTGAGTTGATTTTGGTATAAGGTGTGAGATGGTGATCCTCTCTCATTCTTTTGGATATGAATATCCATTTCTCCTAGCACCAGTTGTTGAAGAAGCCATTCTCTCCCAACTGGGTGGGATTGGTGGCCTAGTTGAATATCAGATGACTATATGCGAGGATCTATATCAGAACTCTCAATTCAGTTCCATCAATCAGTATGTCTATCCTTGTGCCAATACCATGCAGTTTTGACCACTGTAGCTTTACAGTATGTTTTAAATCATACTATAGTGTGATACATCCAAATTCATTTTTCTTTTTCCATATGTCTTTGTCGATTTGGGGCCTCTTACTCTTCCAAATAAATTTTGTAGTTAGTTTTTTCCAAATCATTAAAAAATACAGTGTTGATTTTTATTGAGATTGCATTAAATCTGTAGATCAATTTTGGTAGGATAGGCATCTTGATGATGTTTAGTCTTCTTATCCATGAATAGGGAATACTCTTCCATTTATTTAAGTCTTCTTGATTTCCTTTAACTGTGTTGTGTAGTTTTCTGGATATAAGTCCTTTACATATTTAGTTAAGTTTATTCCTAAGTATTTGATTCTTTTATTTACTATTGTAAATGGCATTTTTTTCTTGATTTCCTCCACAGATTACTCATTATTGGTATATAGAAATGCTACTAATTTTTTAGCATTGATCTTATAGCCTGCAACATTACTTAACTCCTTTATAAGTTCTAGAAGCTTTGTTGTATATTTCTCAGGATTTTCTATGTATAGGATCATGTCATCTGCAAATAATGAAAGTTTTATTTCTTCATTTCAATTTGGATGCCTTTTATATCTTTTTCTTGCCTCAATGCTCAAGCAAGTACTTCTAAGGAAATGATAATTAGGAGTGGGATAGTGGGCATCCTTGTCTTGTTCCCAATGTGAGAGGGAAGGCTTTTAGGATTTTAACAGTGAAGATGATGTTAGCTTTGGGATTTTCATGTATACCCTTTATAATGTTC
>JAQZBX010106789.1:0-10717 GCA_029593785.1 Cabassous unicinctus
TACAGCTAGTGTTACTATACATCAAAGGAATAGATCATTCTAACTATATTAAAAACTAATTCAGAAATTCATCTGAAGGATATACACTTCAGTTCACTTTATAAGAGGAAAACTTTAACAACAAAATTAAATAAAATAGTGAATTATGGTCCAATCTCCGTAATGAATATAGATGTGAATATAAGAACAAAGTTGGCAAAATGATTTCAACAACATATGACAGTTTCTTAACACTTGATGACCAATATATTTTTTGCCAAGAATATGTTTCTCCATTAGTGATATAAATAGCAAAGTGAAAAATTTATGTTATCATTACAAAAAGTTTAATATACTGTGATAGAAATTTGTAACAGAGGAAGATTGCAAGAAATACATGAAATAAAAGAAGAAGAAAACTTAGAGTATATATCATGTTCAATGTTGAGAAATTAAACACATTCCATGTAAGATCAGGAATATGTCAAGGATGTCTACTATCACTATTTCATTCACCATCATTGGTGGCCCTAGGCTAGGTATTATATTATGATAAGCAGAAGACATATAAAGTCCAAGAATTGAAAAGGAAAAATAAAACTGTTATTCCCAGTTAGCATGAATGTCAACATAGAAATAGAAGCCACAGCTATATTATAAGAATTATAACAGGATTATTTGAAGTTTTAAGAAATAAGGCTAATATGCAAATTCAATTCATTTGTATGTATTAGCAGTCATCAGAAAATAAATCTTGGAAAAAACACAATTTAAATATAAAACAAACTTATAAGATACCCATAGGAAATATCATATATTATATACGAAATTATACATTTTTGGAAAGACAAATAACATATAAGAAAATGAGGAGATTTTATATCTTATTCCTAAATAGGGAGATATAATATTATAGCAAAGTCATTTGCTCTGAAATTGTTTTATAGATTCAGTACAATTTCAATTACTATCCCAGCAGTATTTCTCATGGAACTCATTGAGCATAGTCTACATGTATGTGGACTATCAAAAGGCCTTAAAGACATGGCAATTCTAAAGGATAAAAAGAAGGTAGAGGAACTAGTCCTTTTATTCCTACAGAAATAAAAACAGAGTGACATTACCCCATGGATAGAAAATAGTAATACAATATAAAAAAACAGCTCAGGAATAAACTCTTGTATGAAACTTGATATATGAGAAGGAAGAAATTGCAGATAGTAGTAGAAGTATGACTGTTCAATTATTGATGCTGCAACAAGTCATTTTTTTTATGTAGGAAAAAAAAAAGGAAACGTATTTCCACCTCATATCATATGCAAATTCACTTCCTGATGGATTATATACTTAAAAGTAAATGGTAAAAAACAATTTTGAAAGATTATGATTTAATATACTTATCCAGTTAATACTGTAAAGATAACCAAAAGAAATAATGGAAGTTTTACTATATTAAATTTAAGAGCTTTTCTTATTAAAAATCCACCATAAATGAAGGGGAAAAAATCCCTACATTGGAAGAAGGTATTTATAAAGCTTATGACTTACAAAGGACTAGAGAGCAAAATTTATAAATGACTCTGACATACAAGCCAAAAATTATTCAATCCATTAGAAAAAAAATGTGCAAAAGATAAAAGCAAGCATTTCACATAAGGAATAAACAAATATCTGTAAACACATGAAAGAATTAGTAGTCAGGGAAATGTATATAAAATCACAATGTAATAAGATTTCACCCCAACTAGATGGCCAATATTGAAGTTATAAATGATCATCCATATGTTGGCAAGGATGTTAAATGACAGGAATAAACATGCAATAATTATCAGTGTTATTTTTTACAACCATTTCAATACGGATTAATTATTAAATTAAACATATGCATATCCTATGACTGAGGTCAGCGATATTTATAATGGTAAGAAACTCTTGTGCATTTCCACCAAGAGAAAATTTCAAAATGCTCATAGCAATCTAGTTTTTATTAGAAGAAAAGGGGAAAAAAAGAAAGAAAAGAAAGAAAAGGGAAGAGAAACCAATTGTTTAATAATAAAGGATAAATAGGGAGTATGTTAATAATGCAATGTAACACTGCTAAAAGAAAAAAATGAATGATTAAACACATTCAGCAAATACATGAAACTCAAAGTAAAATTTTGAGGGAAATACATCATACAAAGGACTTTCATGGTCTAAAACCGGTAAAATTAGACAATATGTTTTATCAGGATGTTTATTTACTGGTATTTAATGTATTCATGGGAAAACAAACGAGAGTTTTAAACACCTAACTCAGGATGTAGTCATTTTTGAGTGGAAAGGAAAGGATATTTTGGAGAAGGGGTTCTCAAGACACTTGCAAGTACTGGTCAGGTTTTGTTTCTTAACAAGTACAAAGGAAGTCATTTTATTTTGAGTCTATATTGTATACATATTATATAATATATGCACATACATATACGTAGCACATAGATTTGTATATAAGTATATAGATACATATGTGGAAACACAAACAAATATAATTATTGTTTTATTTAAGATATATATACAATTAATATTATACAACACAATGATGTGTTGAACAACTGATATTGTGATGAAAATGAATACTAGTGAATTAGACAACTGGAAATTTCCCTCACTTGTTAATGTAAAATAATAAAGAAATGAAGATAATCAGTATAAGTGCTATATGGAAGAATCAACATGTATTTATATATATATGAATACATGTAATTACAGAATTTGAGAACTAATTATAAAATAGGTAATTAGAGAAAATCACTTTGAAATTAAGTATTTAATAATTTAATAATTTAGATGAATAGTCATCATTCACTGATAGCCGCTGATGGTCACTCAAAATAGCTGAAAATCAAAACCTAATATACCATAGAGTAATTTACGAACTTATAGAATTGAAATGTATGTACTTCCCCCTGAGATTACACTGACACTTGATTTTTGGTATTCACATGGGAGTGATGAGGCATGGTGAGTAGGGGATTACGGAAGTCAGGTGTTCAATGGAGTTTTATTTCATGTCCATTTCACAGTGAATCTGGTTAGTCCCAGAACCAACTCTGTGGTTATTTCCCCAGATCTAGAAGGCATCATCAGAATAGACATACTCAGCTAAATGGTAGAGTCACCACATTGTTTCATCACCTGGGCTTTTATGGTGAGAACATCTAATGGAAGACATAGATCAGCCTCTACTTGGCAAAAGAGTAAACCATATCTGTTCGTGTCGTTGCTTTCAGTTATTCTGAATACATATCCTAGTAGCGGGATTGCTAGACAATATGGCAGTTCTATACTTTGATCCTGAGGAAATGCCAGATCATAACCTGCAGAGGTTGCACCATTTTCCACTCCTGCCAACAGTGAAGGAGTGCTCCTATTTCTCTAAATTCTCTCCAGCACTTGAAATTTCTGTTATTTTAGTAATGGCCTTTCTGTATGGTGTGAGGTGATAACTCATTGTAGTTTTAATCCCGTGATTCCCTACTGATTAGTGATGTTGAACATCTTTTCATGTGTTTTTTGGCTATTTGTATTTCCACTTTGGAAAAATATTCAATTCTTTTGCCCGTTTTAATGGGATTGCTTATCATTTTGTCATTAATTTATATCATCTCTTTATATAACTTGGAGGTCAATCTTTTATCAGATATAGGGATTGTGAAGATTTTTTTCCCCATTGAGTAGGCTGCATTTTTACTTTCTTGACAAAGTCTTTTGAAGTAAAAAAGTATTTCATTTTGAGGCAATCCCATTTATCTATTTTTTCTTTTGTTGCTCTTGCTTTGGATATAAGGTCCAAGAAAACAGTACAAAACTAAAGATCTATAAGATGTTTCCCTACACTTTTTTCTATGAGTTTCATGTTTCTAGTTTTTATATTTAACTCTTGATCCATTTTGAAATAAGTTTTGTTAAAGGTGTGAGATAAGGGTTCTCTTTCTTTCTTTTACATATGGATACCCAGTTTTCCCAGCACCATTTTTTCAATAGGCTATTCTGAACCAAATGATTACGTTTCACAGCCTTGACAAAAGTCACCTAGCCATAGATATGAGGGTCGATTTCTGAACTCTCAGTTCAATTCCATTGGTGAATCTGCCTATCCTTATGCCAGTATCATGCTGGTTTTTTGTTTGTTTGTTTTTAACCACTGTAGCTACATAATATGCTTTAAAGTCAAAGTGAGGATCCTTCAACTGCTTTCTCCTTTTCAAGGATATTTTTGGCTAATAGGAGGCCATTACCCTACCAGATCACTTTGATAATTGGCTTTTCCAAATCAACAAAGAAGGATATTGGAATTCTTATTGGGATTATGTTAAATCTGTAGATCAGTTTGGGTAGAATTGATATTCTAATGATGTTTAGTCTTCTAACCCATGAAAACATGATATCCTTTGGTTTACTTAGATCATCACTGGTTTCTTTCAGCAATGTTTTGTAGTTTTTGGATACAGGTCCTTTATATTCTTGTTTAAATTTATACCTAAATATTTGATTTCTTAGTCACTATTGTAAAAGGAATTTTTTTTTACTTCCTCCTCCCATTGCTCATTAGTAGTATATAGAAACACTATTGATTTTAGTGTATTATTCTTGTATCCTGTGTCTTTGCTGAAATTGTCTATAAGTTCTAATAGTTTTCTTGTGGATTTTTTGGGATTTTCTAAGTATAGGATCATACCATCAGCAAATAACAAAAGTTTTACTTGTTCCTTTCCTATTTTGGGGTGCCATTTATTTCTTTTTCTACCCTAATTACTCTAGCTAGAACTAGCACAATATTGAATAATAGTGGGGAGAGTGGGCATCCTTATCTTGTGGGCATCCTTAATTTCAGTAGGAAATGTTTCAGTGTTTTACCATTAAGTATAATGTTGGCTGTTAGTTTTTCATATATTCACTTTATTATATTGAGAAACTTTCCTTCTATTCTTATATTGTGGAGTATTTTTATCAGGAAACAATGTTGTGTTTCATTAAATGCCTTTTCTTTATCAATTAAAATGATCATGCTCCTTTCTTCTTCATTTTATTAATGTGGTGTATTACACTAATTGATTTTCTTACTCTTGCATATGTAATATATAGCCCACTTGATCATGATTTATAATTTTTGAAGTGTTTTTGGATTCAGTTAACAAATATTTTGTTGATGATTTTTGCATCCTTATGCATTAAAGAAATTGGTCTGTAATTTTTTTTTCTTTGTAATATCTTTATTGGGTTTTGGTTATTAGGGTGATGTTAGCTTCACTAAATGAATTTAATAGCATTCCTTCCTGTTCAATATTTTGGAAGATTTTGAGAAAGATTAGTATTAGATCTTCTTTAAATCATTGGTATAATTCACCAGTGGAGCTATCTGGTCCTGGACTTTTCATTTTTGAGAGATTTTTGATGACTGTTTCAATCTCTTTAGTTGATACTGGTTGCTGATCTTCTATTTCTTCTAGGGTCAGTGTGGCTTCATGCATTTCCAGAAATTTGTCCAATTCATCATTGTTGTCTAGTATGTTGGCATACAGTTGTTCTTAGTATCCTTTTATGATCTTTTTTATTTCTGCTGGGTCAGAGGTAATGTCACCCTTGTCCTTTTTTATTTTATTTATTTGCATATTCTTTTTTCTACGTTAATCTTGCTAAAGGTTTCTCAATTTTGTTATCTCCTCAAAGAGCCAACTTGTAGTTCTGTTGGTTTCTGCTATTTTTTTTCTCCATTTCATTTATTTCTGCTCTAATCTTTATTATTTCTTACTTTCTGCTTGCTTTGTGAATGGTTTCCTGTTTTTTTTCTAATTCCTCCAGGTGTTCAGTTAGGTCTTTGTTATTAGGTCTTTCTTCTTTTTGAAGAAAAGGGCTATAAATTTCCTTCTTAGCACTGCCTTTGCTCTATTCCATAAATTTTGGTATGTTGTGTTCTCATTTTCATTAGTCTTGTGGTATTTATTGATTTTTGTTGTAATATCTTCTTCTTTAATCCACTTATTATTGAAGAGTGTATTGTTTAATCTCCATATATTTGTGGATGTTCCCTTTTGTCCTCCTCTTATTAATTTCAAATTTAATTCCATCATGATCAGTGAAAGTGTATTGTATAATTTCAATTTTTATAAATTAGGTGATATCTGACTTATGTCCCAATATATGATCTATCATGGAGAAAGAACCATGAGCACTTGAGAAGAATGTATATGCCGCTCTTTTGGGGTGTAATGCTCTGTATATGTCCTTTGGATCCAGTTCACTGATCATATTTTTCAAGCTCTCAGTTTCCTTAGTTGTTCTCTGTTCAGATGTTCTATTCAGTGTTGAGTGTGGAATGTTGAAGTCCCCAAGTATTATTGTGAAGATATTTGTTTCTCCCTTCAATTGTTACAGAGTGTATCTCATGTGTTTTTGGGCATCTATATTTATATATGTTTATTATTGTTATATATTCTTGGTGAATTGTCCTTCTTATTAATATGTAGTAAACTATGTCATCTCTTTTAAGAATTTTACATTGAGAAACTATTTTATCTGATATTAGTATCACTACACCCACTCAAAATATATTTTTCCAACCTTTCACTTTCAGCCTGATTGTGTCCTTGCATCTAATGTGAGTGTCTTTTAGACAACAAATAGATGGATCATGTTGTTATGTCCATTCTATCATTCTATTTCTTTTAATTGGGGAATTCAATCCATTAACATTCAGTGTTACTACTATAAGGGCATTACTTACTTCATCCCTACTATCCCTTGGCTTTCCATTTCATTCTTCCTATTGTTTGTCTTTTAACCCTTTCAATTTCTCTTTTGTATTTTTTTCTCTGTCTCTTTCCTATCTTTTCAATTTCAAATGTCTTCTCTTAGTATATACTAATTTGTACTTCTAACATTTCAAATCACATTGTATGTGCCTCTAATTTATTTTATTTTTTAATCTCATCCATTGTGTCTTTCATTCCCATAAGCTCTGTTACTTTTTTTAATGTTTTCAAATTATTCTTTTTGATCACACAGTGTCACTTTATTATCCTTTATTTTTTTATTCATACTTTCCTTCAACTTCTTAAATTGATTAGGCAGGTTTTGTGAATATCACATATTAGTTGTCTTAAATCCTGAGTCTCATGTAGATTCTTAGTTTGTTCTTTTGACTGAGCCATATCTTCTTGTTCCTTAGTATGGGTTATCTTTTCCTGATACCTAGGCATCTATTTATATTGATGATTTTGTTCTGTTGGTCAACTTCTCTCTCCTACCTATTGGTATCACAGCTCTTTTTGTTTACTTTAGTTAGTTTATTTCTAAAACTTTAATATTGCCCTGTTTAAGTAGTCAAAACTGTGGGAGGTAGTTAGTAATGGTGCCCAACCCGGTCTACTTTGCTGGGAAAGGTTTGGGAAATACCAGTCTGTCTTCCTTCACTTTCTTGGTTGACCAACAAATGGCACTCCTTGGCAAATCTTTCTACAGAGATGAATCCTTCAATTACCACTATACCTTCTCAGCTAATGAGCTATGGTATTTACATTCACTGAAGAGAAACCACAGACAGCTTTCCACCACACCCTCCCTTTTCCCAGGGAATAATCTGTCTTTTCCACTCTCCGTTGACCACTTAGCTACAAGTTTTACTGAGGCTGTTCACCTAATGTGTGTGGTATGAGCAGTGTTCCCAGCCACAGGGGTAAAAACTCAAGGTTTTCCCTTTGACCTCTCCATCTCTGCAACCCCAGTCACTCCTGGATGATACATATGGCACTTTCATGGCCTGCAGGGGTCCCCAATGTGCCTCTCTTAGAGTGCTTCTATGCCTTCTCCTTTATTTTGCAAGAGAGCAATGCCCTGCATGAGCTACTCTGAGACCACCTTGGATATTCTCCCAGTCAATCACTTTTTACAGAAACTTCTGTTATTGTTCAATGGGGTCATGAAAAAAGTGGACATGGTATAAGAATGCAGGTTTTACATGGGCTTAGCAATGTTTTAGGTTTCTTTGCTGCTCAATGGGAATTTATTAGTTCATAGTTTAGAGGCTAGGAGATTTCCAAATCAAGACATCATCAGGGTGATACTTTCTCCCCAAAGACTGCAGTGTTCTGGACCTGGCTGCTGCTGATCCTTGATCCTTGGCTTTTCTGTCACATGGCATTCTAAAATATGGCCTCTCATAGTATCCTTATTCTCTTCCACGTTCCGTTGATTTGGGCATCTGACTGCTCCATCTGTGGTTTTCTCTCCACTTGTCTGAATTTCTTTCTGCTTATAAAGGACTCCAGTCATAGGATCAAAACCCATCCTGATTGAGTTGTACTACAACATAACTGAAGTTACCTCATCAAATGGTCCTACTTACAATGTGTGCATAAACACAGCAATATGTTAAACTTAAGAACATGTTTTCTTCAAATACATAGCTCCAAGCCATCATATTCTGCCCTCTGAACCCACAGACATGTTCTTTCTACATGCAAATGTATTCATTCTATCAAAAAGCTGCAAAACCTTAAATTATTTCAGTAACAATGTTAAATACAAAGACACTTCAAAATCAATATGGGTGTGGAGATCTGTCCTGGGGCAAAATTCCCTTCTGTCTGTGAACCTGTGATGCCTAGAAAACAAATTAACTGCTTCAAATATACAAAGGTGGACAGACATAGGATAGACAATCTCATTCTAAAAGGGAGAAATTAGATGGAAAACAGTTCCCAAAACCCAGTGAGACATTGATTCACAAAATTTTGGGGATTGGCAAGCCTGAATTCCATAGAGCAGGCTGCAAATTGGAAACTTATGAAGTTCAAGTCCCTAAGAGTAGCTGTCTGGCTTAAAGTCAGAAATTCCTTCTGATGTCTGAAATCCTAGTTATTGCTCTTAAGATATCCAACTGATTGGATGATGCAATCAGTCTCCATTGCAGTCAACTGAATATAGATGCAAATGATTTTAAGAAATGCCCGCAAAGTAAGAATGACAGCAGTGCTTGCTGAACCAAATAATTGGACTTCATAACCTTGCCAAGTTGACACAGGAACCTGACCATTACTATCTTTACCTTGTTAACATGGCATACTCGCCCATTTCCTTAAACCATAGTTCATCTCCATAAAACACATTAATGTTGCCATTCTTCCATGTACCATGATGCTACTGAAATGCATACAACCAAAACCTCACTAATTTTTTTTCTCAAAAGAGGATTCAAGATTTTGGGTGATATTCACTCTCATACTTGATACCTCTTAACTTAAATAATTAATGCAATTTATGTTATATTATTTGGGGATAGAAGAGTTTAAAAAATAAAGATATTTTAGATAAACATATTATAAAATAAGGAAGAAATATTCATAACATAGAGCCTCATTCCTGCAACTGGCCATGTGGCCAAAGCTGGTAATTATAACTTCCTTCTTCCACTATCCTTTCCATGTACACTTTACCCTGAGCAAGGACCTCATCTGGTCATAGTTATTTGTTTGATGGAGTGAACTCAACCTTCAATCCTGAAGTTTTTAGAATATAAACTGTCCTGCTTGAATGGGGCTGTTGAATCTTTCTATTGACTTTAATCATAGGACATGGTACTACTTAGAGATGACTAAGCATCCCATATTATGCAGGCATACTCTTCCTTATTTCTACTGTGGAGTACAGGCAAATTTTCCCATGACAATCAAGATTAATCACTTCAGCCAGTAGAAGAAAATGATCATCATAGATTGTTTTATTGAGAGACTGGTATACACTGCCAGACAGTTACTTCTTAACATCGTCTTATAATTCTGTGGTTTGAAGAGATAAATCATTACTTCTGTGATGTGTATCATTTGCTGAAATTGGCCCACACTGATATATAAATAAATGGTCTGTTCTTCATGTTGAGTGAAGTAAGCCAGGCACTGAAGCAGAAATATTGTATTACCTCACTGATATGACCTAAGCAAATTGAGCAGAATCACAGACCTAGAGTCTGAAAGATAGATTATCAAGAGACAGAAAGGTAGTGGAGGGTGGTGAGCTGATGCTCAAAGTAGGCAAAATCTATTAGAAGGGGAAGGGGGTGGTTGACCAGTGGATGGGGGTGATAGTGGTGCAGTGATGTGATTGGGTTCAATGGTGCTAGAATGTGAGGAGGAATAGGGTAGGAGGTCAGCTTGGATTATCTATGGAACTGAGGGGATGGCTGAAGGAAGGAACAGGGCGATTTGTAGGTCTGTGGTAAAAACTACAATGGTGGGAATGTTCTCTTGGCAAATATGGCAATGTAGGGTTGCTGGTGCAGGGCATTGGAGGTGGGGAGATATGTGGCATAAGGTGCACCTGGGCATGCTTCTATGGAATATGAAAGTGTTCATCTTGTCTTATGTGTTATCTCAGTGAGTGGAGACACACACAATTATCAAGAAAATATTAAACTGTCATCCTGGGGAGCCCTGCTGTATTTTCAATTAGAGGGGCAAGAATATCTTGAAAACATAGGCTGTGCCTAATAAAAGAAAACAGACCAATCTGTCAAGCCCTCAATATTATTACATGTAACTATGAACCTTTTCCTTCAAAAATTTAAATATAGTGGTTACCATAGGTTCTGAGGGGAGGGGGATGGAAGAATAGAATAGATGGAATATAAAGCATTTTTAGGACATTGGAATTGTTCTGCATAATCCTGCAATGATGAATAAAGCAACTTTAAATTTTGTCAAAACCT
>JAQZBX010106790.1:0-10713 GCA_029593785.1 Cabassous unicinctus
TAAAAAGACAAAAAGAGAAAT
The DNA here is from genome assembly GCA_029593785.1 of Cabassous unicinctus. Lineage (NCBI taxonomy): Eukaryota > Metazoa > Chordata > Mammalia > Cingulata > Chlamyphoridae > Cabassous > Cabassous unicinctus. The sequence goes on from JAQZBX010106790.1 coordinate 22, forward strand.
AAAACCAACATATGACATATATAAACACAAAGAAAATATGGCTGATGTAAGAAATTCATTGAGAGTAATAACACTGAATGTTAATGGATTAAACTCACCAGTCAAGAGACACAGATTGGCAGAATGGAAAAGGAAATATAACCCATCTATATTTTGTCTACAAGAAACCCACCTTAGATCCAGGGATTCAGGGAGGCTGAAAGAGAATGGCTGGTAAAAAACTATAAAAGCAAACAATAAAAAAGGGCAGGAGTAGCTATCCTACTATCGGACAAAGTACACATTAAATGCAAAACGATTGTAAGAGACAAAGATGGACACTATATATTAGTAAAAGGGTTAATGTTCCAAAAGAGAGAACAATGATAAATATTTATGCACCTAATCAGGGTGCCTCAAAATACATGAGGCAAACACTGGAAAAACTAAGTGGAGAAATAAATGTATCTACAATTATCGTGGGGGACTTTAACACACCATTATCACCATTAGACAGAACATCTAGACAGAGAAGCAATAAAGAAACAAAGACTCTGAATAATACATTAGAAGACCTGGACCTAATAGATATATACAGAACACTACACCCAAATACAGCGGGATATATATTCTTCTCAAGTAACCATGGATCATACTCTAAGATAGACCATATGCTAGGCCACAGAACAACTCTCAATGAATTCGGAAAGACTGAGATTGTACAAAGTAATTTCTCTGAACACAATGGAATGAAATTGGAAATCACTAAGGGCCATAGGACCAGATTGGGCACAAAGATATGGAAGTTAAACAACAGACTCTTAGACAAACTGCGGGTCAAGGAGGAAATCTCAAATGAAATCAGTAACTACCTCGAATCAAATAAAAATGACAACACAACATATCAAAACCTATGAGATGCAGCCAAAGCTGTACTGAGAGGGAAATTCATAGCCATAAATTCATATATTAAAAAAGAAGAAAGAGCTAAAACTGAAGACCTAACTGCACAACTGGAGGAATTGGAAAATCAGCAACAAAACTGACCCAAAAGAAGTAGAAAGAAGGAAATAACAATGATTAGAGCAGAACTAAATGAAGTAGAAAATAAGAAATTACTAGAAAAAATAAACAACACCAAAAGCTGGTTCTTTGAGAAGATCAATAAAATTGACAAACCCTTAGCCAGACTACCAAAGAAAAAGAGAGAGCAGATGCAAATACACAAAATAAGGAATGAAGAAGGGGATATTACTATTGACTGCACTGAAATAAAGAGCATCATAAGAGGATATTTCAAAAAATTATATGCCAATAAGAATGATAATTTAGAGGAAATGGACACATTCCTAAGAACTCACAAACAGTCTACAATGATGAAAGAAGAAACTGATGAATTTAACAGTCCAATTACAAGTAAAGAGATAGACTCAAACTTCAAAAACCTCCCACCTAAGAAGGGTCCAGGACCAGAAGCCTCCACAGGTGAATTCTACCAAACATTCTGGAAAGAGTGAACACCAATTATGCTTAAGCTCTTCCAAAAAATTCAAGTAGAAGTCAGATTGCCTAACTCATTCTATGATGCCAACATTACTCTAATACCAAAGGCAAAAAAAGATACCACAAGAAAGGAAAATTACAGAACAATTTCTCTAATGAACCTAGATGCTAAAATCCTCAACAAAATACTTGCTAATTGCATTTAACAACATATCAGAAGAATTATACACCATGACCAAGTGGGATTCATCCCAGCTTTGCAAGGATGGTTCAACATAAGAAAATCAATCAATGTAATACACCACATAAACAGATTGAATGAAAAAAATCACATGATCATCTCTATAGATGCAGAAAAAGCATTAGACAAAATACAGCACTCTTTCCTGATAAAAACACTGCAAAAGATAGGAATAAAAGAAAACGTTCTGAACATGATAAAAGGTATATTTGAAAAACCCAAAGCTAACATCATCTTCACTGGTGAAATTCTAAAAGCCTTCCCTCTGAGATCGGGAACAAGACAAGGATGCCCACTATCACCACTCCTATTTAACATTGTCTTAGAAGTACTTGCTCGAGCACTGAGGCAAGAAAAAGATATAAAAGGTATCCAAATTGGAAAAGAAGAGGGAAAATTTCATTATTTACAGATGACATGATCCTATACGTAGAAAGCCCTGAGAAATCTACAGCAACGCTTCTAAAACTTTTAAAGGAGTTCAGTAATGTTGCAGGCTATAAGATCAATGTTCAACAATCAGTAGCATTTCTGTACACCAATAACGAACAATTTGAGAAGGAATTCAAGAAAAAAATACCATTTAAAATAGTAACTAAAAGAATCAAATACCTAGGAATAAATTTAACTAAAGATGTAAAGGACTTATATAAAGAAAACTACACAACACTGTTAAAGGAAATCAAAGAAGACTTAAATAAATGGAAGAATATTCCCTGTTCATGGATAGGAAGATTAAACATCATCAAGATGTCTATTCTACCCAAACTAATCTATAGATTTAATGCAATCCCATTAAAAATAAACACTGTATTTTTAAAGGAATTGGAAAAACTAACCACAAAATTTATTTGGAAGGGTAAGAGACCCCAAATTAATAAACACATATTGATAAAGAAAAATGAAGTTGGAGGTATCACACTACCTGACTTTAAAACATACTACAAAGCTACAGTGGTGAAAACTGTATGGTATTGGCACAAGGATAGACATAGAGACCAATGGAATAGAATTGAGACTCCTGATATAAATTCTCACATGTACAGTCATCTGATATTCAACAAGGCTACCAAGCCCACTCAGTTGGGAAAGAATGGCCACCTCAACAATTGGTGCATGGAGAACTGGATATCCATACCCAAAAGAATGAGAGAAGAATACCATCTCCCACCTTCTATGAAAATCAACTCAAGATGGATCAAAGATCTAAATATAAGTGCCAAGACCATAAAGACCTTTGAAGATAATGTAGGGAAGCATCTACAGGAACTTGTAATAGGAAATTGTGTCATGAACTTCAAACCCAAAGCATCAGCCACAAAAGAAAAAATAGATAAATGGGATCTCCTCAAAATTAAAAACTTTTGCACCTCAAAGGACATTATCAAGAAAACAAAAGGCAACCTACTCAATGGGAGAAAATATTTGTCAATCATGTATCTGATAGTAGCCTAATATCCTGCATATATAAAGAAATCCTACAACTTGAAAATATAAAGACTAACAACCCATTTAAAACATGTGCAAGTGACCTGAAAAGACAGTTCTCCAAGGAAGAAATAAATGGCTAAAAAGCACATGAAAAAATGCTTGACATCTCTAGCTATTAGAGAAATGCAAATCAAAACAACAATGAGATACCATCTTACACCCATTAGAATGGCAGATATTAAAAAAACAGAAGAATATAAGTTTTGGAGAGGATGTGTAGAATGGAAACACTTATCAACTCCTGGTGAGATTGTGGAATGGTCCAGCCACTGTGGAGGACAGATTAGCAGTTCCTCAAATAACTAACTATACATCTTCCATATGATCCAGTGATTCCACTGCTGGGTATATACCCAGAAGAACTGAAAGCAAAGACATGAACAGATATATGCACACCAATGTTCATAGCGGCATTGCTCACTATTGCCAAAAGTTGTAATCAACCCAGGTGCCCATCAACAGATGAATGGATAAACAAAATGTGGTACATACATACAATGTAAAACTACTCAGTTGTAAGAAGGAATAAAGTGCTAACACACGTGATCACATGGATGAATCTGGAAGTCCTTATGTTGAGTAAAGCAAGCCAGGCAATGAAGGATGAACATTACATGACCTCACTGATATGAATTAAGGAAATTGAACAGTCTCTGAGAACTATTGTCTGAAAGATAGGTGTACAAGAAAGAGAAAGAAAATAGAAAGGTGTGAGCCATCACCCATAAGGACTTAACCTATGGCAAAGTGATAGAGTGTAGTTGTGTATTGAAGGTATAGAACAGGAGGGTAGTGATATATTGGGTTGAGTGGTGCAGGGTTGACTGGTGGGTAGTTTGGGAAGGGTGGATTTGAATACCCAGGATACTGAGGAGAAAGCAGAAATAGACAGGTGGGCATCTCTTAAGAACAACCGAGGTTCCTAATACTGGAGGACAAACCAGTGTGTCATGACCTCTTGTTGCATGTAACTATGAATCTTGTCATCCAATGAGTCAAGCCAGGGGGTCATCATGGGACCCAGGGGGATGGGGAGGGAGGAACAGAATAGATCAAGCAAGGAGTATTTAGTGGTCAGTGGAAATGTTTTAAATTACCTTACAGTGAGGAAACAGGACATGGTAAATATCATCAAAATTTATAAAAGTGTACAATCTAAAATGTAAACCATACTGTAAACCATTGACAATGTTTAGCAGCTATGTTTCACTATCTGTGAATTTTAACAATGCTACCATCCACATACAAAAAGGTTTTAATATGGGGTGAGAAAAGTTAGAGAAGTTTTGGTATATGATAGTGTCTTGTATTCGGTGTGTGACTTTGCTAAGACCAAAAACTTCTTTGAAAATTAAATGAAAAATAGTGAGACTCCGGGGAGTGAGAGGGGGAAGGTGCTACGGTACAGACTGGAAACAAGATATTGCAGTGACAAAAGGCAAAATGTCAAAAAAATTTTTTTAATTTTTAAAAAAATTTTTCTCATTTTTTGAATAACCGAATCCTTTAATTTTATTTAACTTTTAGGGTTTTTTTTTTTAAGTTTTCATGTATTTTATCTCTTACATTTAAACTTCATTATTATTTCATTTTCCTATTAATTGTATTTGGCTATTGTATTGGCTTCATCTTTAAAGAAGCTTTGGATCACAGTAGGGTTACAACTGGGGCAGGAGAGGATCATTGGTGTGAGGTGTCACTGATGGGGGGTGCATGGGAAGTTCATCTGAAGGTACATAAAAGGTATATTAACTTGTTTAAATGCTCACGGGGCATGGTCACAGTGAGTGGAGAACCACTCAAGAAATGAGAGAATACTGAATTCCCATCCTGGAGAGTTCTGCCATATTCTCCAAGGGAGTAGCAACAGTCCCCGAAGTGCAGGGGCAGTGTCTGGCAAAAAAGGATGATCCACTGATGGGCTCTTGTTATTGATGACTAGCCTTATGAGTCTTTGCTCTTGAAATTGAAACTTAGCCTATTGTTATGGGGTGCCTAAGGGTTGCCTCCTGAGAGACTCCTTGTTGCTCAAATGTGGCTTCTTTCTAAGCCAAACTCAGCATATGAATGCATTACCTTCCTCCCTGTGTGGGACATGACTCCTGGGGATGAGCCCCCCTGGCAATGAGGGATTACTAACAAGTGTCAATGGACAATACATCTAGAAAAAGACCTTGAATAAAATGGGGAAAAGGTAAAGACAAATAAGTTCATACAGCTAAGAGACTTCAAAGTGAGTCAGAAGGTCATCCCAGAGGTAATGCTTATGCACATCTCAATAGGACCTCATAGGCTTCCAATGTGGATACACACCAAACAGAGGGGCTCCTGAGGGCTCTGGAGACACCCAGGTCCTATATCAGGGTGGATAGCCCCAGAGTTTTGCAACTTATCAGTGGGCCCTATTTTGGAATCCTTGCTCCTGAGAGTGACAGAGTTGGACCCAAATATGTCTTCCCTGCACATGGTCCATTTGTCCCTTCTATTCAAACCTTATGTGTTGCCAGAGTTTGTAGGTGTACTTCCAGAGAACAGAGTCTTTGGGCTGTCCATGTGCCCACTGGGCCCGGAATCTCGGTGGAGCTGTAACTCCTACTCTACATCTCAATGGACTCACCCTGGACACCTTGTGGGGAGATGATGGTGGACAATGGCCATCCCATTTAATGTAGAGAGTCTGCAGCTACAGACAGGATAATCCCATCCATCTTACCCATAAGATATAAGCCCCCTCTCACTTGGAGGTGGAGTGGACATCACCATCTCAGACTTCTCAGGATTGGGTGAAGAGCTATGGACTAGAGTGGATATTGTGATTCAGGCAATGGAAGAAATTACATTAATGTGGAGCCAGTGGCCACTGGACACTTTGTGGGCAGGGAGAGGGAAAAGCAGTTGTAATACAGGGGCTTTTTCAGGACTTGGGAATTATCCTGAGTGACATTGCAATGACAGATATAGGCCATTTTATATCATCATATAACATGCAGAACTGTGCGAGAGAGTGGTCTACAATGTAAACTACGGTCCATGCTTAGTGGCAAAGCCCCAAGATGTGTATATCTATTGCAGGTGATTTGCCTCATGAATGAAGGATGTTTAAGTGGGAGGAGTGGGATGTGGGGCATAGGGGAATCCCTACAAATTTTGTGTAACATTTATGTCGTCTAAGTATCTTTTTTTAAAAAATTAGTATAAAAAATAGAATAGCAGTTATATACGTCAGGGGAATATTAGAGAGAGTGAAAGGAGACCAACAAGGAGTAGAGCTTTTTGTTTGCTTTTACACTTTGATGACTTGTATGCTTTATTAAAATGTATCAAAAAATAGTATAAATAAAATTGATTTGTTTTTAAAAAGTCCAAAAAAAAAAAGGATCTGAAGAATATTTTGGGTGTGATCGAAATTTCTGTGTCCTGATTGGAGTGGTGGTTTTATTGGCATATACAACTCAAATCTCCTTGAATTGCACCCTTTAAATTGATACCGTATCTTGTAATAAATTATTGCTCCATAAACTGATAAAGAGAAAATCCACTTGAGTGTTTAGCTGAACCAACAACAGAAGTTCTGGAGCTAAACTCCAATACCATTTTACTAGACTAAAATCAAACCAAACTAAACAAAATTAAAAACTAAACTAAATTAATCTAAACTAAGTAAAAACATTTGAAATGGGAGCCTAGCATTTGGAAAGATTTATGGTAGAAATTTCTCAATATATTTACGAGTTTGGGATACATGCTCAATATTCCAATTTATCTCAACATTGAAGATTAATTCTGAAGACCAGGGCATAAAGCACAAAGATTAAACTGGGTTAAATGAGCAAGTCTAATTTTCTACCTAATCCACACCCATATCCTAAACATACAATAAATACTTTTGATCCTTTGTCTTTTCCTATGTGGTTCGCTTTAGAAAATGCTATTTTAAACAATATCTGGCAGAATGCTTCTCATAACCAAGCTCAAACATGCCTTATATACAGGCTTCCTGAAAAACATAAAGCAAGACAAATCTCTCTCTCCCTGATGTAATCCACTATCACTAAGCCTCGTCACTTCTGATATTATCACATCACATTCCAGGGAGTATTTTACTTCAATATGTTCTACATTTGTTTGGAAAACTTTGAATTCAAGAACTATATCTTATAAAAGAGAGATGAGCCCTCCAGCCTTAAAAAGAGCCATAAGAGGAAAGAGGAAGGCTGAAACTTTCCAGACATCACCCTCCATCTTGCTTCAGCACATGACAAATGACTTTGGGTGAGAAACCAATCTTGAGTTAGACTCTTTAGGGCCTAGTAACTGTAAGCTGTTATCCCAAACAAATATCCATTATAAAAGCCAACAGATTTCTGATACTTTGCATCAGCGCCCCTTTGGCTGACACTAACACACCCTATGCTGTTATCTAGTGATTGTCTATTCTCATTCAAATTGAGACTTCCCTGACTCTTGGTATTGTTAATGATACCTTATTAAAACCTGTAAATTTTTTAAACAAATCAATTTTATTGATACATATTAATAAAGCATACATTCTATCCAAAGTGTACCATCAGTGGTTTTAGGTGTAATCCTATACATGTGCATTCATCAATTCAATCATTATTATTTTCATTATTCCAATAATAATAGTAATAAAATACCAAAAAAGACAAACAAAAACTCATCATCTCTCAATCTCTGTGCTTTCTCTGGCACACATACTTACTATTCTGTTTATGCCTCTCTATTTTATTGTATTTACATTTTGTATAAATGGAGTCAGGCAATATGTAGTACCTTGTGTCTAGTTTACTTGCATTAGCATATTTTCTATTTACCCTTACCTGATTATTATTAATATATATTACTTTCCATAGTATGCTTTGGTTGTATTTTTACTTGATAGTAATATCTTGTGACATTAACATACATTTCTTCAGTTTCAAAGAAAAAGTCTTATGTATGCAATATTACTCATATTCATATTTCACATGCTATACAGTCCCATGCTACATTTTTTAGCTTTCCACCTAGTATTATGCATGACTTTAGACTTTCTGATTCAACCACTGTCATACACATATAATAGCACTGCAAGTTACAAACACTATGATGTGTTTTCAACTTTTATATTAGTTTCCAAAGATTTAAAAACAACCTTTTAGGGGAGGGTTGGGAGAGGGACCAAGTGAAGACTGGGATTTGTGGGTATGTGGTTGAAAGTACAAAGTTTGGAATGCTCTTATGGCAATATGACAAGGAAGGGTTCCTGGTCTGGGTGTTGGATGGGGGGGTGCATTTAGGACAGGGCGCACTTGGAGCAGACTTCTACGGAGTGTGTGAGTGATCATTCTGTTGTACTATGTTGTACCAGTGGGTGGGGACCCAGATGATGAGCAGGAAGGAGTTGGACTCCCATCCTCGGGAGGACTGATTTGTTCACAAATAGACAGGCAGGAATCTTTTGAGAGCATGGGCAGCTCTTAATAGGGGAAAATAAACCAGTATGTCAAGACGTCAGTCTTGTTGCATGTAACTATGAATTTGTTAACCAAGGAGTAAAGCCAGGGGGTTGCCATGGGCCCTGAGGGGAGGATGAGGGAGGAATAGAATAGGTTGAGCAGGGGGTATTTAGTGGGCAGTGTATGTGTTCTACATCATCTTACAATGATGGACACAGGGCATGGTAAATATCATCAAAATTCATAAAAGCGTATGATCTAAAATGTAAACCATAATGTAAACCATTGACACTGTTTAGTAGCTATGTTTCACTATTTGTATATCAGTTATAACAAAGGTACCATCCACATTTAAATAGGTTTTAATATGGGGGTAAGGAAAGGGGGAGGATTTTGGGTATATGAGAGTCTCCTGTAGTCTGTGTGTGACTTTGCTGTGTCATAAAACTTCTTTGAAAACAAAATGAAAAATAGTGAGACACTGGAGAGTGAGAGGGGGAAGGTGCCATGGTAGAGACAGGACACAAGATATTCCTGTGATGAAAAGCAAAATAGTCATAATAATTTTTTCTTATATTTTTCATTTGTTTTAATATTCCAATATTTTAATTTTATTTTTTAGTTTTTTAAAATTTTTATGTATTTTAGTTTGTATATTTAAACTTATTATTGTTTTATTTTACTATTAATTGTATTTGGCTAATGTAATGGTTTCATTTTTGAAGTAGCTTTGAATAACAGAAGGGTTAGAATTCAGGTGGGGGAGGATTGTTGGTGTGGGGTGTCAGTAATGGGGGATGCATTGGAAAAAGTTCACTTGAGCATACATATAAGGTATGTTAAAATGTTCAAACATTCATAGGACTGTGTCACAGTGGGTGGAGATTCACACAATAACTGAGAGAATACTGAATTCCCATCCAGGAGAGCTCTGCCACATTCTCTAAAGGAGCAGCAACATTCCCCCAAGTGCAGTAGCAGTGACTGGTGAAGGAAGATGATCCACTGATGGGCCCTTGATATTGATGATGAGGCTTATAAGCCTTTGCTCTTGAAATTGAAACTTGGCTTATTGTTATGGGGTGCCTAAGACTTGTCTCCTGAAATCCTCTTTGTTGCTCAAATGTGGCCTCTCTCAAAGCCAAATTCAGCATATGAATGCATTACCTTCCCACCAGCATGGGTCATGATTCCGGTGATGAACCTCCCTGGCACCAAGGGATTACTACCAAGCACTGACTAGCAATGCAACTGCAAAAAGACATCAAATAAAAGGGGGAAAATGTAAAGACAAATGAGTTTATATGACTAAGAGACTTCAAAGTGAGTTGGGAGGTCATCCCAGAGCTAATGCTAACACACATCTCAGCAGGATGTCATAGTCTTCCAAAGAAGATACTATCCCAAATAATGGGACTCCTGAGAGCTCCGGAGACACCCAGGTCCTATGGTCAGGGCAGATAGCTCTGGAGTTTGGTGCCTTGCCACTGGGCCCTACTTAAGAGTTTGTGCTCCTGAGAGTGACAGAGTTGGACTCAATTATGCCTCCCATGCACATGGCTCATTTGTCCTTTCTATTTAAATCTATAGTTGGTGCTGGAGTTTGTAGGTGTACATCCAGAAACTTGAGTCTTTGGGCTGTCCATGTGCCAGCTGGGCCCAGAACCTTGGCAGAGTTGTAACAACTACTCTACAGCTCATTGCACTCACTCAGGACAACTGACAGGGAGATGATGAAGGACAATGTCTGTCCCAGGGAATGGAGAGAGTCTATAGCTGCAGGCAGGATAGTCCCATCCATCCTCCCCATGCCATATAAGCCCCCTCAACTGGAGGTGGAGTGGACATCACCATCCCAGCATCCTTGGGAATGGGGGAAGAACTATGGACTAGAGTGGACTTACTGGTATTCTACTATAGTCATTTTGTGATTCTAGCAATGGAAGCAATTACAACATTGATGTGGAGCCAGTGGCCACTGGAAGCTCTGGGGGCAGGGAGAGGGAAAAATAGTTGTAA
>JAQZBX010106791.1:0-10714 GCA_029593785.1 Cabassous unicinctus
CGGACAGGCTCCTCCACTTAGAAGCTTGTGTTCTCTGGCAAGTTACTAAAATTTCTGTCTCATTATTTCTAAATGAAAATAAGGGCACCTATTTTAATGGAATTTGGATGAGTTAAATGGAAATACACACAAAAACATCTAGTGTGGCCCAGTAAAATGGCAATTACCTTCCTCCCTTCCCAATTCCCTTCACTTTCTTAAAGGCAGAAATAAGATAGCAGCTTGCAGGGTCATTATCAGCAGGGTCTTTAGAACTAGGTTTCCTGTGGCATTGATTGACAGTTCAACCCATCAAGCATGCCCTCAGCACCTACTATGTTCACAGCACGCAGCATGTCTGTAGCCTCCATGAACTGACAGTCCTGCAGTAGAGACCATCAATCACACAGACATGAGTCAAGTGCCAACTGACGTGTAAGCTTGTGCTTGGAAGCACAGAAAAAAAGGGGAGAATTAATCCTCCTGGGGGAGGGAGGAATGGATCAGAGAAGACTCAGACAGGCATTTGAGCTGTTCCTTAAAGAGTAAGTGGATTTGCCATAAGGGGTAGAGGAGGTAGGTACCAGGTTATCTTATTTATTTTTTACTACAGGCATTCAATAATTTGCTCTTATACAATTCATAAAAATTATACAGAAGAATATTAGAAAAAATAAGTTCTAAGCCATCAAACCCATCTGATCTGAAACCGTAAAAGACTGGTAATGAATATGTCAACGCGTCCAAGTTTTTCATTTCTTTTCTAAAGCAATTTCATCTGCAAATGAATTATGCACTCCAAGCCTAGACAGGACCTCCATTCCTACACTCCAGAAAAATGTGTTTACTTCGCTTTACATCTCTAACAGCTCAGTGGGAAAGCAGTTGCAATGCAATTTCTGCTCTAGTTTAGGGTTTGAGATGTCAGTTCTCTCTTTCCTTCTCCAGAATACATCCAAAGCTTATGAGCTCAAGGTTGGAGAGTTCATTTCTCCCCCCAAGCACATTACATACTTAAATCATCTCTCAGGAAAGAAGATAAGGTTCCTGGATTTCTATTTTGTCTGGCATGAAAACTAAAGTCCAATCTGTGAGGCATTATATTGTTATATCCATCTGCAGTGCACAAAAATCACTCTCAAAGATTGTAATTCTCAAAGCTATTTTTTATTACAGTAGGCAGAGCAGGTTGTTTCCCATGCACAGATAACTGAAAGCAGGTTCCTATCTCAAATAAATTTTTCTTCTCTCTGAAAAATAAATGTATCTCAGCATGTGGTCTGAGGTTCTGAAGGGCCACATGCTGCCCATCTCAGGAGAAGGCAAAGCCGGCACTGTTACCCTGTGAGGATTTTGACGGACAGTGTGCTCTGTGGCTGCAGCAGGTTCTGAGCTAGTGTTAAAATGCCCTCTAGTGGTCATTAGCCACAACCAGTTCTGAGAGTGGGGAAGGAAAAATTGTGAAACCAGTTTAGGGGGAGGTTTTCTACAAACACTCATCAACTCCAAAGGATTGTAGCATTTGTGTCTGCACCTAAGATGAAATACCGTGATGGCAGTGGGACTCTGTGTCACTTATATAAATGGAGTCTTGCTGTTGTGTTCAAACGGTACATGCCAGGGATCTTTTTGTACACCTGCACATCTCACAGCTCTGTCACTGAGCTCTGCGCACACAGGAGAGCCTCAAGGATTTCCTGAGTGGCTGAATAAATGAATGGATATAGTTTACAAAGAACGGATTCTGAGCACTCACCATGAGGTTGGCCCGTTTGAAGTACAGGGATTCTTTCTGCCTTCTAAAGTATATTTAATTTGCATTCTTCCCCCAGTAATCACTTAGCAAACAAAAAAATTAACCCTACTCTAACATCTTTGAGATGGGAAAATATGATCAAGATGTTGGAGGGGATGATAATATGCAGCTTGAAAACTATTTGTGGATGGAAGAGAGGATCTAAGCTGGTGATTCAAAAGAGAAGGAAAAAAGTATGTCCAAAGGAAGTGAAAAGTAAAAGAATAAACAGAGCAATTGAGTAGATGACTGCCCCTCTATTCAAGTGTCTTTCCTGATATTATCATCCAGAGTCATCAGCAGAAGTTAAACTGTGAGAACTGACAGTAGGAACCAGCCCCCTCTACCAGCCTGACCCCTGGTCTTCTGTGGAAATGCCACTAAGGTCTGGCCTTTCAAGCCTGCAGTATCTACCGGCGTCTGTGTGCTTAACCCCGACAGCCGAACACCACAAATGGTGGCTATAGCAGTGAAACGGTTGACAGAGTTCTCTGTAGCCTCCTATTTCAGGACCATCTCTGGCAACATGTCCTCTTACCACAGATGGATGGAAAAGGGAGCCAGGGTCATAGAAATCAGAAGACTGGTAAAAAGAAATGTGGTCAAAAATGGGGGAGAGGAGGGCATGAGCCAGAGGCAACCTCGGGTGGCCCTGCTCTCCAAGCATTGCTAGGATTTTTTGCACGTTTGCTGTGGGCATCATGCAGACGTAGCTCTGCTGTGGCCCAGGCTCCAGGCCAGCACAGTGGGAAAGTTTGTGCTTTGCAGGCCCAGAGAACTCCGGACCGTTCTACTTAGGAGCTGCATGGCCTCTTAATGTAACTGAACTTCTGTGCTTAGGTTTCCTCAACTATAAAATGCAGTCAATAAGAGTATGTACCCGCAGGGTTGTTGTGCAGATTAATTAAAGTAGTATGTGTAAAGTGCCCAAGGCAGGATCTGACACGGAGTAGGCCTTCAAGAAATGTTAGATGCTGCATTGGAGGAAGAGGAGGACCAACTTTTTTTCTACCCTGACGGTGTTCTCTGCACTTTTCCTCCTTCTCCCAAATCCTTTCAGTAGCATATTCTTTCTTTCCTAGATTGTCAAGGGAACTCAGGCAGAATGTCAGGAACTAGACCTTCGCTCATAGATTGAGTAAAGAAGAGCTAGGATTTGGGCAAAGTAAAGAGTGGGTCTGGGGTCACCATGAGTTTCAAGATCCTCAGACTCACCCAGGCCTTTTCTGGAGTAGACTTGAACACATGATACAAGTCCAAAGCCAAATCTCACAGGCTTCTGGGCTGGGAATGATCTCAGTCAGCTTGTTTGTAGTTTCAACAGGCACATACATACACACACACAAATACTGTGTACATGTGTGTGTTTGTGTGTATGTATGTGTGTGTGCACACCCCACTGTGCTTGCCCATGCAGGGCTGGGTTATAAGCAAAGTGCATAAGGCAGGTGGTCACCTGAGGAGAGGCAGACGCCCTTCTTATCTCTTTTTTTTGTCACTGCTCCTAGTCTTTTCTAGTTCCCATTCCTCACCACCTGTACTAAATTCTCCCTGTTCTACCCCTTGGATCAGGCTCCAAACGTGGTGTTAAAAAGCTTTCGTGTTTCCGGGGAGCCAAGCTTTTCTGCTTTCTATAAGCCAGCAGAACTGGTCATCAAATCAAGCTTCTGGACCCATGCCATTTGCCCCAAATTCTGAAGTTACTCTGTAATAAAACAATTTTCCTGATATACCTTACTCCTCTTTCACCTGGAATAGAATTTGAAGGATGCAGTTATCAGTCCTCAGATAATGCCAATTTTCAGACTCCAACCTGAATATTGTTGTTGCTGCCAAAACCTACTGGCAAAGTAATATCAACAGAGCGCTGTACAAAAAAAAGGTTGTGTGTTTGCTGAGTTTTTGTATAATATCAAGGACTTTAACTATATTACAGTTAAAATCAATTGAAATGTAACCTTTTCAACCACATAAAATGAGTTCATCTTTTTTTATTAGTTTTTTTCTGCCATTATTGTGTTGTGATCGCTAAAGGAACCAGGTCAACTCAAGTTTTATTGAAAGACCATTAAAGAAACAAACTGAAACTCATTTAAATACCGAAGGCAGTACATTAAAAAATCAATAAAGTAACAGCACCTGGGGTTGCTTTACTTAAACACCCCACATATGAGTAGCATTTCACAATCACAATTCAAGCAAACCTATAACCTGAGAGGACCAGCCAATAAAGAAGCAAACGTCGTTTCATTAAATAGGTTTAGAACCGTAAAGTCCGGAACTTTAGTCTGCTTAGCATAGAGCATTTACATTTTCTCTCAGAATTTTAAAACATCAGCTGGCAAAGAATCATTGTTCATTGAATGCCATTCACTTAGGAAAATCGTTAGCTCCCTGAGTTAGGGGAATGACAATGATAGAAAGTGCAGTTTCATTTCTTTAAAAATAACAAACACAGGATTAGGCTATAGTGAAAGGGAGTCAGGGAACTTTCTAACAACACTCAGCGCGGTATCTTGCCTATAGCAATGTGCATTAAATTGAATATTTGCCACTGACTCTGTGGACTTGGATAAGACACAAACTTGTTTACACCTCAGTTTCCCCATATCTAGTATGATAGCATCCTTTTCTACCTCCTTCCCTAAATATGAGAACAATGATTATTGTCAGAAAATCTCTTCAAGTAATTCCTTAAAGTTTACAAAATGTAAATTGCAAATACTGGTAGTAAGCCATTCCCTCCACTTTTGCACTAAATCCGTCTTGCCTACTCAAGGACATTGTTACAGCAGTTCTCTATTTTCATTCTCTACTGACTCATTCCCATCAGCGAACAAACATGCTTTTTCTTTCACCATGAAGCAAAACTTTCTCTGGACCCCATTTTCCCCATTTCTTTGTTTTTCTTCACAATAAAACTCCTGGAAATAATTATCTATACTCATTTCCAGCACGACTTCTCTCATTTTCTCTCTTTTTTCAAACAACTTTATTGAAGAATAAATTGCACACAATAAAATGTGCACACGTTAAGGGTACAGATTGATGAGTTTTGAAAAATGTGTACATGCATTTATCCTCTACCGCTGTCAAGATATAGAACATTTCCATTACATCCAGAAGGCGTTATTTTGTGTCCTTGTCCAGTCAATTCCCACCAATTGCTGCCCCAAGCAACCACTGATCAAATTCCTATCACCACAGATTAGTTTTAGCTGTTCTATACCTTCATGTAAATGGAATCGTAGAGTATGTAGGCTTTTATGTGTGGCTTCTCTCACTTTGCATAATGATTCTGAGATTCATCCTTGTTGCTGCCTCTATCTGTAGTTCGTTTCATTTTGTTGGCGAGTAGTATTACATTTATGAATATACCACAGTTTGTTTATTCGCTTACCTTTTGATGATATATGGCTTTTTTTCTGTTTGGGTATATTATAATAAATAAACCTGTTACGAACATTTGTGTGTGTGTTTTAGGGACATAATTTTTTCATTTCTCTTGAGTAAATATCTAGGAATGGAACTGATGGGCTCTACGTGTATGTTTAACTGTGTAAGAAACTGCCAGACTGTTTTCTATTTATGTTGCCTCCAGCAGAGCATGAGAGTTTCATTTGCTCCACGTAGTCACCAATACTTGGCATTGCCAATCATTTTAATTTTAGCCACCTGACCTTGACAGTAAACTCAGGAGATAACATCATGTAGTGGACATCATTCCAGTCCTTAAAAACTCTCGTGCCCTCTGCTTCAGTGGAGTTGAGCCCTCGCTCTCTCCCCTATTGTGGTAGCCTTCTGGTCTCTCTCTTCTCTATTGTTCATAGCGTTGAATAAGGTCTTCCTTGCCTGTTTCACATTGTCTGGTGTAGATTTTTTTCTTTGATAAGTCCTTTTCTCTTTTCTGTTTTTATTCACTCCCTTGGTGATCTCATCCAATATTACAGTTTTAAATTTTATCTGTATGCTGTAAATTCCCAGATTATTTTCACAACCCAACCCTCTCCCTGAGCTCTAGACTCATACACCAAACTGACTACTGAACATCTCCATTTGGATGTCTAAAAAACATTTCATCCTCCTGATCTGGCCTCCATAACCTGCCCCTCTTGTAGTCCCTCCAGTCTAAGCTGATGGTTACACCATCCTTCAAGTTGCTCAGGCCTTAAGTATAGCATTCTCTTTCACTCACACATCACATCCAATCTGTCAGGAAATCCATATTGGCTCACCTTAAAAACATTCAAATTCTGACCACTTCTCACCACTTCCACAGCTGCTGCACTGGCCTACACCTCCCTCATAGCTCCTTTGCAATAGTCTCCTAACTGGGCTCAGTACCTCCTTTCTTGCCCACTACAGACTCTTCTCTATGCATCAACTACAGCAATCTTTTAAAATGTAGGTCAGACCATGCCAGTTCTCTGTTCAAAACCCTCTAGTGGTCTTCATTTCTCTCAGAGGAAAAGCCAAAGTCTTTGTAATGGCCTGCAAGGCCCTGCATGAATTAGCCCCGCATCTACTCTGACCCCATCTCATACATTCTTCCCCTTGTTCATTGCCCTTTAGCCACACAGACTTCCTCTCTGATGCTCTACCATGCCACCAGACAGCCTCCAACCTTAGGGGAGTTGGCCCTGGTTAGTCTCTGCCTGGAACGTTCTTTCCCTGATATCTGCAGCATTAACTTCCTCACATCCTTCAAGTCTTTGCTCAGATTTCCTTGACTTAGTGAGACTACCCTGACCACCTGTCTTAGTCATCGTTTTCAGGAAAAATAGAACCAACAGGGGGTGTGTGTTTGTGTGTGTGTGTCTGTATCTGTGTGTGTGTAAATATAAAGAGATTTTTTTGTAGGAATTGGCTCACATGGCCAGAGGGATCGGCAAGTCCAAATTCTGTAGGGCAGGCTGCAAGTTGGGAACTCAATGTTGATGTTGAATTCTCTGGGAGAAGCTGGCTGACTGAAGTAAAGATAGAAATTCTTTCTGTCTACTGAAATCCTCAGTTCTCCCCTTTAAGGTCTCCAACTATTTGGATGAGAATTTTCTCATTGTTGAAGGTAATCTCCTTTGTTGATTGTAGATATAATCATCCATAGATGCAATCAACTGCTAATGATTTAAATCCATGAAATACCCTCACAGTAACAATCAGTCCAGTTCTTTATTTTTTTTTAAGATTTATTTATTTTTTTATTCATTTATTTTAAATCCATTTTTACACACACCCCCCCCCATTTTTGCTGTTTTTGTATCCATTCGCTGGGCCATTCTCTGTGTCTGTTTCCTGCCCTCTCTTCTCATGCTTCTCCTCCTGTCTTCACTGGGATTCAATCCTGGGAACCTCCAATGTGAAGAGAGGTGTCCTACCACCTGCACCACCTCAGTTCCTGGTTTTCCAGTGCTTCTTGTATTGGTTCTCCCTTGTGTCACTCTCCTGTTACATCATCATCTTGCTGCGTGGCTCGGCGGAGCCTAATGATGCACACACGCGCAGGGTCTGGAGCTCAACCACTCGTGGGGCCTGACAGCTCACCCGCTTGTGGCAGGCCAGTTCTTTTTGACCAAACAATTAGACAACATAATCTAGCCAAGATGACATATGAAATTAACTATTACAGTCCACCCCTCATCAAGTTGGGACCTATATACATCTCCTTAAACCATACTCAATCTCTAAATAAAGATAATAACATAGTCATACTTTCACCTAGCATAATTCACCTGCCCTGTGTACAACCAGAAATGAAATAATCCTTTTCCCAGAGGAGGATGCAAGCCCTTGGGTAATAGTCACTCTTAAACTTGATATCCTGTAACTTAAATACTATAGAATGAAGTTAATATCACTTATATTGTATGACACAGAGATAAGAGATGAAGAAAACAAAGATATCTGCTTTATGTATATATGCAAACATATTCATAAAACAAGGAAGAAATATTCATAACCATTCCAGTCCTCATTTCTGCAACTGGTTGTGTGGTCATAGCTGGCATAGTTAACTAACTTTTTCCACTACCCATTCCATATTCCCTTTACCCTTAGCAAGCACTTCAGCTGATCATGGTTCTTTGCCTGGTGGGGTGACTCAAACCTTCATTTATGAAGGATCTAAGCCATTAGCAGTCCTTCCTGGATTGGATTGTTGCAGCTTTCCATTGACTTTAATCACAGAACATGGTAATACTAAGAGATGCCCTCAGGGATCTCCTGTATTCAAAACATACTCTTTTTCACCTCCATTGTGTAGCAGCAGTCGTATTTCCTCTTGATAATCAGGATCAATCACCACCTTATTTCAGGTTGCATTTTGACTCTCCTCTTCACTCCAGATTCCTCTTTCTTTGCTCTAATTTGAGGGGAAGAGCATAGCATTTATCATCTTCTAACATTATATCATTTATTTTTTTTCTGTGTCTCTCCATACTAGAAAGGGAGATATATAAGGGCAAGGATTTTGTTTTGTTCACTGATGTAGTCCAAGAACCTAGACTAGTACAAAGCACATAATAGGCATTTAACAAAGATTTTTTTGAAGGAATTATTAGACCCATAGTATTACTCCAGATTTCTTCCACTTGATATGCTCTTAAG
Source organism: Cabassous unicinctus (assembly GCA_029593785.1). NCBI lineage: Eukaryota > Metazoa > Chordata > Mammalia > Cingulata > Chlamyphoridae > Cabassous > Cabassous unicinctus. Next base: position 8,378 of record JAQZBX010106791.1, read on the forward strand.
TATATCAGTGAGTGCAGGTGTCTTAGTCAGCCAAAGGGGTGCTGATGCAAAATACCAGAAATGGGTTGGTCTTTATAAAGGGTATTTATTTGGGGTAGAAGTCCACAGTTATCAGGCCATAAAGCATAAGTTTCTTCCCTCACCAAAGTCCATTGCCACATGTTGGAGCAAGACAGCTGCCGACTTTTGCCAGGGTTCAGTCTTCTTGGTTCCTCTCTTCCCGGGGCTGCATTTCTCTCTGGGCTTAGCTCCTCTGATTTATCCACAAGATCAGCTGTAGACTATGAGGCTCTCTAGGCTTTGCTTCGTTCCACAAGGCCAGCTGTAGACTATCAGGTGAATGGCTTGTCTCTATCCTAGGGCCTTCTCTCCTTCCTCACGACCAAGCTCTCTTACTTCCCGGGGCTCCTGCTCAAGACTCCAACATCAAAATTTCTCCTCAAAACTGCTCCAACACTGTTCTTTGCCATGGCTTTTATATTTTATTCCCCACCCACCAAGGGGTGGGGCTCAACGCCCTACTTAAATGGCCAAGTTAATGCCCTAGTCATAACTTAATCGTGCCCAGATTAGCAGACCAGTTTACAAGCATAATCCAATATCTATTTTTGGAATTCATAATTCCATCAAACTGCCAAACTGCAAGAGCAGGTTATTCTCTTTTGGTCCCTCTCTATCCATTCTCACCTTTTTCTCCCCCAAGAGGCTGACCTCTTTTGGCTCCATTGCCCCTGGCTTCTGATTGAGTTCAGCCAAAAAGGTACTAGTAGTGAAATGGGGGCAAAATGTAAAAGAGATCAGGGCCTGTGTTGTCCCCACCACTGCCCTTCTTCCCTTCTGTCTGGCAGTGGCTCTGTTCCTCTACCTACAGCCACAGCTCCTGTCCGCCCCTCTTCCTGGCCCAGTTGTCATGGCATTCCTGTTGCAGTTCCCACCCCCTTGTCCTTTCAGTTTGGCCTCCAACCGCAGCTAGTCCCTGGGTGTTTCCACATCCCTTCTTGGTTCCCATAACCCTACCTACAGCTCAACAGATGACCCTCTGTTAATCTCTCTTCTCTTGAGCAATGTTTGAGTGAGCCATCTCTTTCCTGCCATGACTCTGATTGACACACTTTGGTTGTTTTGGAACTAAACAGCCTTGCAAAGATTCTGTTGAATCTCATCTTCTTTTTATTCTCAGATTCTAACCTATTCATATCTATTTTTTTAACCCTAGTTCTATCATTAGCTCACTCTCCAAGCTTGTCAAGCCATTGAATAGTTTTCTTTACCTGTTTTATACAGATACATAACAAAGGCTCAGTGTGTTTAGGTCTTTCTGACTCTTTTAGATTTAAGAGGTGTTTTTTTTTTTAAGGTGATCAAACCAATAACAAAAGCAACACTCCTAGCTTTAGTTTGTTGAGGTTAAAGGAGCAAGGACTTGGGAGCAATTAAACTCATTGATTTCTTTAACATCCGGTAACTTTAGATGAACAGGACTAAGAATAATAATCCCATCTTTTATTATTTTGTGAAGTGTCTAAATGGTCATTTTAAAATCATGAACACAGTGTGATATGATAACTCTAGTCAATGTAGCAGGTTTAGTGAGGACACTCAACTCTTTTAGATATAAATTGGAAATGGTTTATTTTCCAAATCCTGGTTCCAAATGTTAAATTTGGTACTCTGTTAAATTCCCATTTCTCTTACCCACTCTCTCTCTATGTCCCCAGGTAAGCTTCTGGGTCTGACTTCATGGAGGCTGCTCAATACACACTTTTTTTTTTTTAACTTCTCTCCCTCTTTCCTAAATGTCTCTTCCACATGGGATAAGGGAGAAGGAAAACAGACACCTGCTTACATGAATAGCCCTGCTGAGGTTTCCCTCCTTCTCTTGGCACGAAGTAAACAAATGGTGACTCTAATAGGTTCCCAATGCCTAGATATGTTCACTTCTAAGCAATAACCCCCAGAATCAGTGGCCCCTTGCAAGATTTAGTCACATATTCTGCCTGAATGCCAGTGGGCATCACCATGTTACCTTGCTTAGATGGGTGTTCTTCCTTTCTCCGTTCTGCAGAGGTCTCCAGCAAACCTGTAATTGCAATCCCATCCACCTGTTCCAGCCTCCAACACAGAGGGGGCATAGGCAGGTGTATTAGTCAGGGTTCTCTTGGGAAACAGAATCAACAGGAGATATCCGTCAATGATATGAGATTTTAAAAGAGTCTCTCACGCAACCGTGGGGATGCACAAGTCCAGGCTCCACAGGCAGGCTGCAAACCAGTGGCTCCGATGAAAGTCCAACGAAGGGTCGTTGATGAGTTTCTGGGAGAAGTTGCCTGTCCAACG